>CM017801.1:23636739-23755765 GCA_008086715.1 Sitobion miscanthi | reverse complement strand
TTACGGAGTCCTTTTGTGATTATTTTCCTATATTGTGTGATTTTCAAAGGGCTTTCTAGGTCTATCTTATTTTAATATATTTGTATTTTTCCTATTTTTATTCCCTTTCCAAAGAATTGATAGCTTTTCAGTAAAAGTTGCTACTACTAGGTAATGGTCAGTATCTGTGTCGGCTACTCTGTAGCTCTTAACTTTACTGAACCATGAATGGTGTTTATTATCTATCATTACGTGGTCGATTTCATTTTTAGTTGCCGTGTCGGGAGATATCCATGTTTGCTTCTATAATTTGTCCTTTTTCTGGAAATAGGTGCTGTTTATGGTGATTTCGTTGTAAATCTCAAAATGTTTGAGGCGACCTCCATTATCATTGGACATACTTAGAAGGCTTTCCTTACCAATAATAGGTCTGTATATATTTTCCAGACCAATGTTTGCATTCATGTCTCCCAATATAATTTTGATAGTGCGTCGGGGGATAGCGTTATACACCTACTTGAGTTCATCATAAAATATGTCCATAATTTCTTCATCTTTTTCTTCAGTCAGTGCGTGACAGCTAAATATTATTACATTTTGCTCCCTTATTTTCAACAAGATGTAGCATATATGCTTTTTATCTGTTGCCGAAAAAAACTTCATTTTACATATGACCATAATATGAAATTAAAATGTTTAATTTAAATAAAAATGTTGGTTAGAATAAGTTTTACTTTCTTATGCGGGAACTTTGATCTTGATCACCTTTGGTGTCAACCTTAATATCAGTTTCGTCTAACACAAATACTTTAATAATTGTTGGGTTAGAAAATTTGAACTAAGTTGCCCAATCTAAAACTTTTCCAGGTGTACCCACATTTATTTGTTTCTCTATTTTGTTGCCTCTTTTAAAAATTAATAATACATGTAATAATTTCATAACAATTAAGAAACTTTACACAAAAATACAAACCTTTATCACCACGAACCACATACCTTAGCATGCCTTAGCCTAATGTTTGTACAGTAGATAGACGTTTTTTTATATAACTTCCCCCCTTTAAATAGCCAATTCATACGTGAGAAATAAACACACTATCCCTACGAACATTTAGAAAAAATTAAATAACTATGTACACGATTTGAAAAATATTTTAGTCTAAATTACCTGTAGATATTGAAATTCCGGATCAATTCTACATAACATAGCCAAAATAAATGTTTTTCCAGTACCTGAGTGTGACTGTGCAATCAAATTTTGAGGCCTATAATATGCAATAAGTTAAATATTTTAGTCTCTGTGAATAACAAAACCTATATATATTTAATAGTTAGTAGTTATATAAACTAAAATATCAATTAAGTTATATTTAAATTAAAATATTGATACAAACAAAAACAATTCAACTGTCTAACAGTGGTTTGATTATTTGAGTTTATGTTGGGTGCCAAAGGAAATGCAGTTTCTTGTATCTTTGACATTGCATTATAACCCATTTCATAAACTCCTAGCAAATTTGGATGACTAAAAATATTGAAAACAAGAACAAATCAACAATGGAATGCATAATAAATATTTCTCATATAATCATTATTTATATTTAAATACAGAAGAAACTCGTTTAACTGTCGTTCTTTTTTACCCATCATCGTTCAAAAAACGGCATATGCAAGTATGCAACGCTGGTCTTATTTCTATGTATTAGATTTTAATACTATTTATTATTTTTGTATGAAAATATGTACACACGTTGTAAAATTAATACGTTTATGGCTGATTTTCTATTAATCATCATAGTCCCGGTCCCGACAGTAATGGTTAATCGAGTTTTTACTGTAGTTAAATTTTGTTAATCTTACATATTAAGTAAGTCAAATTATTTGATTGAATATAATAGTGATTGTGGGTCCCACCTTTGCACTTTATTGTCATGTTTAGATGTTATAAGACCCGTATGTACAATTTTCTGCAATTATGATTTTTTTCAGACGCTGGCAATTCTTTGTCTTCTTCAGTAGAAGTGTTACTTTGAGTTTATGCATTTGGATCATTTGGGTTTTTGTTAACCAATTGTGCATTATTTAACTGTGTACAACAATTATTGTTATAAAACAAGGTATATACAATTTTCATAATCCAAATGAAATATCGCTTTAGAAAAATAAAAGCCAATACTTACGTTTTAGTGATTCATTCCAAGAATAAAAAACACTAAAAAATAATAGTGGTAAACCTAAGACGAGTATCTGAGAGTATAGGAAACTTCGATAACGCAAACGGAATAACTGTGAATTATAGCGTATCGCTCATGACTAGAGACTTACAGTCTTACAGTCATCTACGCAGTGATCGAAGTGGCTCAAAATACATAGAGGGATGCCTTTCATATTTTGTACAGTTTTCATATATGAAATTAATTATAAGGGGGATACATTATTTTTGACGAAAAAAGTGGAGAGATGGAAAATGTAAATTATAAAAAGTGTAGGGATGTCATCCCTCCGAAACCCCCCCCCCCCTACTTCGACCTACTATTTGTGTATGGGTTCAAAAGTCAAAATTCGAAAGTGATTTGGAATTTCGATTTCACTGATATTACTTGTATCGATTACCGAATGTACGATATTAAATATATTATTGTAACGATTATCATCATCGACATCGTACATTACTCACTACGTTGAGCATGGCTAATATGCTGAGTGTTAGTAATGGCAAATGTGTATATATGTATGAAATATATATTATGCTGACACGATGTTTAGCTCACATCGTGTAAATTACCGACCGGGACACCTGGCGGTAGATAGTTATGATAGAGTCCACTGTTAAGTAGTCGATATAGTCAATAGTTTGATAGTCGAGAAAGGAAGAGTCAATAGTTAGATGGTCGATAATCAAGAGTCCTAGAGGATGGTCGATAATGGAAGTAGAGTGGTAACAACGACCTGAAGAGGACCTGCGGACGACCAGCTCAACTCACATTTGGACATCGGTACCTACGACACACCATGGCCCGATTAGTAACCCTGAGTTATAGTTTATAAGTATTACCTAATAATATAATAATACATTTGTTGAAGTATACAGATATACAGAAGCTAAAGGTAAATAAAAATAAGATCGGATATATGTAATAATATAATAATTTGTATATTGATATGAATAACTATAGTGCTCCGAGGCGTAATATAAAGCAACGACTATTCGTCCTACAGGCTACTACATAGAACGAATATGCTATAGAAATATAAAATGCCTATTTAGCGTTTGCTGTACTACAGTATGAATAATTTGCTTATAATCTACATAATACAGGGTGTGTTGTTTACATTCAACAACATTCATGTTTAATAATAGATACATATATATATATATATATACGTTGAGTACTTTGCTTCACATAAGGTAACCCTGATCCCTAGTAATAATATCACACACCGAGGTCGAGTCTCCGAGACTTCGTTAATATAAACAGAACGACACTAAACGGGTAAAAGAGCCCTAGGTGAAGAGGAGACCTGGAGACGTTACATTATCACGGATAATAATATAATCTGTGATATTATATTTAGAAAGCATATAATATGTACCAAATTTCTAAATATTAAATAGTATAAAATATTCAACCAACACGAAAACATGAAATAAATAAATAATTTTACAATATTTGTTGTTATTATCAAACTAATGTCTGATCAATAATTTAATAATATAATAATTTATTATTATCGTTCGAGGAGCGGAATAGACATTTGGACTAGCCTCGTTTATTTATGTGTCATGACTTATATACAACTGTACAAGAACAAAGGTGTCCTAAAAATAAAAGTGGTTGTCCGGTTGAGGAAGAAATCTATGACTAAATAAACTTTATAATATCTAAGATTTAAAAATTGAATACAATAGATAATAATATAGATTCCTTATAAGTTTTTCTACATACAACAATAAAAAAGTTAACCGGAAATTCACGATAATTTTCCATAACACTACTGATATTCACCACTAAATAAGCAGTGTTAGGACTTACCTAGATGAAAATTCCATTATCTATTATCTTATCTAGATTAAAATCTACTGGTCATCTATTTTTTTATCTTAGATAAAAACTTCAGTTATCTATATCAATTTATCTAGATAATTTTTTATACATAGGTATTTTTTAATATTTTTGTATACAAGTATACATTTTTACATTTTTGTTCAAAATCAAAAACCATAGCAATATAATGAACAGAAGGTACAAATTTAAAGCAGTGACAAAGTATAAAATATATCTTGAATCTAATAGTAAATGGTCGTTGGCTGTTGTGTTATTTCCGTTTATTAATTTAATGTTTCTGCAGGTTATTACTTATTACTTATTAGTTATTTCTGATCGACCGTGGCGATGTCCCATACTCCCGGGATTACTCGTAAAAACATACCGGCCTGTTTCGTACAAGAGCCGCTTGTGTCACGCACTACTGCAGTTATAAATAGAGTCTTATCTAATATATATGTAAATATATTATACATTATATATAATATATATTATGATTTGTAATCCACCAATAATATCCATCTATACATTTTGTTGTTGGGTAATAATAATAAACACAAACACACTACAGTTAACATAATAATATGATTATGCCTACTTCAAAGTTTTGATTATCAGAACATTCAGAACGAAAAAACACTGCCACAGTTTATTATACAAGTATACAACGCGGACAGTAATTGTCGTCAATTGTGATTTTCTTGTGTTCTTGTTGTTTTTACCTATTATTTTTATTTCGGTTTTTGACCAGCTATATTTAAGTATGAAGCGATTTTTAACTACAATATATATGGATGATTCTAAAAAATCCAGAAGTGTATCAACAGCAATTGATTTAGCCCAAGTAACTATAGACGACCCAGGTCAATTCGATGACGCTCGTGCACCAACAACAGAAGCGGATGGTTTTGAGGGAATAAAACATTCCTCAATTAATTTGTCCAACCATTACTTATTTGACTGCAAATTTTACGATATTGTGTCAAATATTGTAACGAAATTAATTGCAAAATGTGTACTTTGCCAAAAAACTTTACAAGGCCAAAATAATTCTTCTGGCAATTTTCTAAGTCATTAGGTAAGTTCTTGATTTTATTTTAACCATTTTAAGTAGGTATTAAAATTGAAACATTATTTTTAGTAGGTACTTGGGGTGGTCATTCTTCATCTTTAAAAATGAATGATGGATAAATTACATTAATTATAAAAAGATTCTGAGAACATTTTTATCAAAAAAAATATTTTATATAATGGGTTGTTGGGTATCAATACAAATAATATACAATTTAAATACATATCATTAGCTAATTTTGATTGGAATTAACAAAATACTCGGTCACTAATAATATAAAATATCTATAATATTGGTAGGTAGGGTATTATATATATATATAATATAATATAATATATTTAATGTAAATAATGTAATGTACCTATGTATGTATACAAGAAAAATAATATAATTAGTATATACTTGACAAATTTTTATTATTTTTTCACAGCTGTCCTTTAAATTAAAGAAAATATAAAAATTATCTACTATCTACTATCCCTATTGAAGTATAATATTAGCGTTAAAATAAATTTTAATTAATATTTCAGCTTAAACATTCATCAATATTATCAAAATTAGAAAAGTATAAAAATGAGAAGAAAAAAGCAAAAAAGTCTAACCAGAGTAGAGATGTGTCATTAGTATCTATGTTCAGCCAAAATTACAGTTATCTCCTTCAAAGTCTTTATCAAAGTGTCATGTGAGTATACTAAAAGTATATAAATAAATTGTTCGTTCAATCATAATTTTTATTTACAGATTATCAATTTAGTCTTTGACTATATCGTGCAAGAAATGAGGCCAATAATTACCTGTGAAAAACCAGCATTCAGGCAATTAATAATGGGTCTCACTGGTATATCAGACACATCATTTCTTCCAGACTCAAAAGTTATCAACAAAGAATTGAAATTAAGGTACATGTCCTATGTTACAATGTTGACAAAATGTATTTTAGAGCAATCATTTATTTGTACAACAGCTGATATATGGTCATGCAATAATAAAGCTATTTAGGCATGACCTGTCATTTCATTAATGAAAAAGATTTTAATAGACATTCGTATGTATTGGGTTGTAAGCGTATTAAAGGTAGTCACTCATATTTTAATATTGCTGAGGTTATAAATAAAATTATTAAAATATTCAACATCAATAGTTCTAAAATTTCTCATTGTGTAACCGATAATGCATCAAATTTTGGTAAAGCCTTTAGAACATTTTCAATTCAGCCACAGTCAAATTCTTCATTATTTAATGTGCTAATAAAACTCAAAACTGAATACACATTCTGATGTTTAAAAGAGTTATATTAATGTTGTTTTTTATTTTGCTTATGAGTTCCTATGTGATAGATACATAGGTAAGTATATTCATTGAGTTTAAGTAAAAGCATTAAATTTAAATCATAATATTAATAATATAGGTAATATGTGCACAAAATGTACAGGTGATACACCTAATACAGGTGATGCTGTAAATTATATTATGGTGTTGAATTTAGGGTCCCCCACATTAAAAGATTTCTGGATATGACATTGAATAGTTATTGCCAAGTATTAAAAAAAAACAGCAAAAAAATGTTTATCTATTTTTTTATCCAGATAAATCACATTTATCTATTATCTTTATCTAGATAAATTCCTACCAATAATCTATTATCTTTATCTAGATAATATTTTAGTTATCTATTCCCAACACTGTAAATAAGCCATTTCTCCTCAATCGATGTTTATTATTTTATTGTACTTAGTTCAAAAACAAATAACCGTAGATACGAGATACCTACTTGAAATTGTCATAAAATGTTTATTTTATCATTTTCTATACGACTATAGTACCGTCTATACATAATACAATTTTCAAAATATTATTTTGACTCTTTATGAGCTATTTATTGTCAACATTGTTAACATTTGTCAATTGTCACTTTATTTTTGGTTTTTTTTTCTATAAATATTGTTTACAAGGGCATCCTTGGAGGAGGGGGGCAAGTAGGGGCATCCCCCCCCCACTTGGTCTTTTCTGGGTAAATTATTATAATCATTATTGATGATGTTTTTAATGTCCTAAAAATTCTAAATAGTGCACTTCATTATTTTTATTTTTAATAATATCAGTATAAAGTCTAATACAAATTGTATATAAATTATAATATATATTCTAAAATTTTAAAGGATGGTAAAAATGTTTAATAGACACATTTTGGAATTCATTAATCTGAAAAATTAACTATTCCTTTTTTTATAGGTTTGATATTAGGTTTCATATATTTATTAGAAAAATCATTTAAAGCGTGCTGTTCAGTATTGGCGATTGACCGCGATCGGTCGCTACGTAAAATATAGATAAGCGTGAGCGTCCGGCTACGTTGATTACGACACGGTACGTTATTGGCTTTTTAGTCTGCCGACAGCTGCGACCGAATGCACTGTCAATCGACGAGTTCTATAAGTGCGACAATAGTCAGAACAGAATTATAAATTATAAAATAAAAAAGGTTTATTTAAGATATTTATTTAATAAATTATTCAAAATTAACATGATAATTTAGCGTGTCTTTTTTATTTACTACATTTAAATAATAATTAACAAAAAGTTCAAATTACTATGCGTTCAATTTCGTAAAGGTTACAATTGCTGTACGGCCCGAACACGTGCACTAATTTAAAAATAAAATTAACAATTTCAATTTTATAAAAACTTAAAAATGCCCCAAGAATCCTAAAATGCAAAAATGACTTAAAATAATTTAAAATCGTTAGTGTGTTGGTTACTTCCATTTTATAAAATATTGAGAAAAGAATTATAAAAGGTAAATTTTAATCCTTGTAAAGTGTTGATTGTTGATGAAACAGGGATCACTATTGTTCAACATAAGCAAACAAAAATTAATGGTATGAAAGGGAAAAAACAAGTTTCTAAAGTAACATCAGCTGAAAGAGGTTCACTTATGACTCTAGTGACATATATGAGTGCATCTGGAATAAATGTACCACCTCTTATAATTTTTTTGTAGAGAAACTATGAAAGCTGAATTTCTAAATGTAAAACCTCCAGGTACAATATCAGCGTGTCACCTATCAGGTTGGATCTAAATAGATATTTGTACACAATGGGTTGAACATTTTATTAGCCATGTTAAACCATTTACATCTGAGCTTGTTATTTTGATACTTGATGAACATTATTCACACATTCGAAACTTATATTTAATTGAGCTGGAAAGGAAACATGGAATCATTATTATAATATGTTTGCTCTCCCATTCAACTCATAAACTCCAACCGTTGGATGTATCATTCATAGACCCATTTAAATATTATTATTCATTAGAAATTGAAAAATAATGAATATAGGTCTGTAACTGCTTATCAAGTTGGAGAATTAATGGGAAGAGCTTACATGAAAGATTCTACTATTGAAAACGCTGTTAATGGCTTTAGAAAAACTGGAATAATTCCATTTAACCCAAACACATTCCAAGACTATGAATTCGTGGCAGAAACCACTATAAACAATGAAGAAAACATTCCACAACTAGAATCTACATTAATATCATCACCTATTTTACCCGTTTGTACCAATACAGAGATAAGTGAAATTATAGATCAATTTGAAATAAGTCCACCACCTAGTTTAACTATTTCAAGCAATAAAAGAAAAAATGCGGGTAAGTGTGCGATTGTAACATCATCTCAATTCAAACAAGATTTAGAAAAGAGTAAACGATCTGAACTGTGTCAGCCATCAACTTCTTCAGAGATAACTCATAATAATGCATCTTCAACAAAATCTAAATAAATAGCAAAGTTATAAGAGAGAAACTTATTTCAAACAAAAAACAAAAATAAACCTACAAAAAAACAAAGTTTTAAAAACTCTCCGTTTTATCATCAGACAGTGATTTAGACAAAGAACCTAAATTAGTATCTACAGATTGTAATGTTGTGGTCCACGTAATGACGGTATACACATTATTCATAATAAATGGCATTTAATGTGTACAAATAATTAATATAACATGTTAGTGACAATTAACAATGTTTCAAGACTTAATTAGTCTAGTGAAAAAGTAAGTAAAATAACCTATAAAAATAAAACCATTTGTACAGGTGCACATTGCAACCACATACACTTCACAGATGACGAAGATAGTGCAGATGAAGCGTGCTTGTACTGCCTTCAAACTTATAAGACAGATTTGAAAAATGAAAAATGGATAAGTTGCATTAAGTGTTTGCGTTGGGCTCATGAATTATGTGCTGGCATTGATAAAGGTAAATGGATGAAGACCTATACATATGATATGTGTTTTGAAATTTGACTGACTAGTTATTAGAACTGTACCTACCAAATAAAATGTTTAAGTTTGAAACATTTTTAAAATTTTGTTATGATTTATCAGTAAGTAAATACTATTAATTTGACTTAATTAACTACCAAATTTACTATTTATTTTGTTTTATAAAAATGTTTAAAATCCTTAAGGCTGGTTTGTATCTTGTGATTTATAATCATTATCTAAGGTACTGTTGGTTATTTAGTTATAATTAATTAATTAATTTATAAAATTCTTTAAAATTTGTTATGATTTATCAACAAGTACCTAAATAATGGGTATTGAGTTTTTCTTATTTAACTAATAAAGTAACTATTTATTTTATTTTATTGATTTTATTAAAATATTTAAAAACCATAATGGTGGGTTGTATTATATTAATTTATAATTAACATACTGTTGATTATTTTGTTGTTGAATTATTACTTTAAAGTATTAATTATTATTTATTATTTTGGGAGATATACTTAACATGTGCTTAATTACTATATTACCTGTTTTAAATAAATATTGTATTCTACCAAGTTGGTACTTAAAATTGTATTTTGTTTGTATAATATTGATCATTCAGTATTAGAGTCACCTATTATCCTTTATTAGGACCTTAATTTGAAATGAAGAATTTACTATGTTTTAATATTATTTCAAAATAGATTATAAATTTACTTCACTAAACCAAAAAAGGCCTAAGTACTAGTAAATATACACACAAATAGGTGTATGTACCTTAAATTGCTACAGTGTCGTAACAGTTTACTAAAACCATCCCATATTAGGGTACTCTCCCCTACCTTTAAATTTTATAAGAGGTCAATTCACTCTAGTTTTTAAACTAACGGAGCTAAACGTGTTCTGCTGAGCGTACAATTTGCTATATGTTACGCACTTGTAAGACGAAAACAACAAATGTTGGTGTAACATCCTCTAAAAATACCAAGCAACTCCTTTCAGTGGTCATTCATACGTATAGATAACATTACACTTTTTATATAATACAATATGTATACGCTGTATTATAGATTGAAATATCTTGATCTTCATAATATAGATTACACGTATATTATTTTGAATTTTATAGTGTAATTAATTATGACTGGTTTATTTTTTTTAAATAACATTTAACATCTTTGATCAATCAATTTTCTTAAAAAAATAATTTTAAAATCATTTGAGTATTGCATTGTTAATTATTAGGTACTAATATTATAAAATAATAGAGATATAAGGAGTAGAAAGAGATATTGCAAATTAATTATAACAGAATGATTTTTTAAATTATTATTTTTATTTTATACAATCATGCATATTTTGTTTTGAACACAATTTTAGGTACTTAATGCAAAAACTACATTCAATATTTTAGCATTGTGGTTAGTAATCCCAAATATTATTTATTTGTTATTTTTTAATTTAAATATAAGGCTACATAAACCGAACGAAATATTAAAACCTTTAATGCATTTATGTAATTGTGTAATTAATAGACAATAGGTATTTATGTTGTAAATACAGTCTCTAAATACAAAGAAGTTAACATTTAACCAAGGAGAAAAATTACTAGAAAGAGATTTTATTAGAAACTCATAAATACCTTTTATTTAATGATTTTATATTTTTATTAGTATTTTAAATGGTTAACATCACTTTAGGTATATCAATCAGACACTAAATGTAATCAAAAATACTATAACTTCTGGTTTTATAATTTTTCTTAGGTATTAATAAGTTCAATTTAAAAATGTAATGCTGAAAACTTCTGATAACTGTCAAAATATTAACATTTTTGCAAATAAGGAGGCCATTGCTTGATTTTTATTTCCATTGAATCTTTTTAATTCTTGAATAACCTAAAAAAAAAATATATATTTATATTATAATATTTGAATTATATTTAGTATACAATCTATGTACATTTTATAATATTATTTATTAAAGTAGGAAGTTGCAGCCATTCACACCTTTAGTGCCATTCACAGGCAAGTTTATAATAGTTAACCTCATATCATAGACAAATTTGACCATACGCTCTTGGTGCACTACCCCACTTTGTGTATTTAGTATAATAATCTCATATCGATGAAAGTGTATCTCCAAACAGAAAAATGTATAATAAATGTAAAAAATACAGATTTTAACACAATAAAGGGAGTGTTTTTTTCAGTTAGGTTGTTTGTAAATGCCTGTCTGTAACATATCATTTAGTAATTTGAAATTTGCAAAGTTTAAAAAGGAGCCTTCATGCTGAAATTTTTTGAAAGCCTCAGAGATGTTTAAAAAAACACTAAGTATCAACTAATCTATGAACTTGATGAATCTTGCTATGCTCTCAAACCAAATTGAAAAGCTGGAAGTGTATTGTTTGATAGAAAATGTGGAGAAATTTGTCTGAGAATAAGTCTTTTGCAAATTTTTGAAAAGTACGGGAATAGGCTTATAAGTTATAGGTGTATATGAGGTTGGGATATCTTGAAGTTTATCCGACTTGGAAAACATTATTATACTTTCAAATGTTTAAAAATATACATCTAAAATTTGAATATTTTTAAACTGATCGGGTGGCACTGTTGTGCGCCTCCCCACAATTGCAACCTCCTGTCAATAGCCATTATCAAATTTACTCATTGTACTAATTTATTGTATTCTATATTGTAAATAATTTTTTAATAAAATAAAAAATAAATATTTTTAAACATATTTTAGTGATACAATTCTTCAAACAAATTTACCTAATCGTACGCATTTATAAGTTATGAGTTTATTTTGAAATGTGACATCCATTAATTACTTTATGACAAATGTATCAATGTGATTACATTTATTAGACTGTTTATAAATCTTTGAATAGTTGTTTATATTTTTATTAAAAATGTTAATTAAAACACTCAATTTAATTTACTACTATAATAGTCGGGAACACAAAAAGTGGCCCCTGGGCCCTGACCATCTTATACCAAGTGGTGATTTTCTTATAGTGTTTATATACCTACTAGAATAGTATTTAGTTTTATAGATCATTCCAGGTATCATTACATTATTTATATACAACAAATAAATAAGGATGTATCATGAAATATAATTGTATAAAATTTGTATTTAATAAGAATATTATTTTATGTTGTGTTTAGACACACGACTATGGTTGGTGAGATAATATATGATTATGGTCAGTAAGATATAGAAGGGCCGACCAGTGTCAATTAAATAAAAAGAATACAATTATTAAATTATATATCATTTTGTTATAAGTTATATTATACAACTGATTTTGTGATATCAACTTATAAATAAACAATTATTAATTAAAAAAAAAAAACTATTCATACAAAGGGGATCCTTGTATTACATTTCAAGCTTTATGTCCAAGAAAAATGTTGACCAGAATTTACACTGGATAATAAATTATAATCATTGTAAAACATATAAGGATCTCTTTCATTCTTCAGAATGTTTTTGTTCTTCTCATTAAATTAAACAATAAATGATTTTAGTAAATGATTTCAATAGTAATTATTAACCATATTTAAATAATCATTTAACTCACGATAGAGACGTGAAGTAGTTAAATATTTGATATATTGTTGTAGGTACTTATTCACTAATAGTATATTTTGCATTAACTTCCTATTCTTGTTTAAAAACTATAAGCATTTGCTTTACTTGACGCAATTATGGGAAATTCGATATACAAATATAAAGAGGCATAAGCACAATTATGGAGGGGGCTCATCCCTCTCAAGCTAAACTAATCTTCTAACTCATATAATATAAATTCTATATGAATAAGTAATAATAAATCATTTATCATATTGCTCAGTAAAATATCACCGCGTTAGAAGCATAAATTCATTAGACATTTTGGAATTTTTAGTTGTTTAATGTTTTGTAAAGTGTATTTATATTTCGTTGTCAAGTTTTATATTTGACCATCGAGGATAATTCTAATTACATACATCATGTAACTATATATCTTTTTGAAAAAACTTGGTAAATGATAATACACGTGACTTTAAATTTAAAACAAGTCACAAACACTTTCATTAGTAATTATAAAATTAAAATAAGACTTGAGTAAAAATAATTATTTTGTTATTTATTGTGTCTTATAATAATTATAGGCAATGAATTATTTGAGATCAAAGCTCCATTGGCTTAATTTTTAAGAAAATGTATGGAGAGGCATATATCAGTTAAACCTCCCATAAAAAAAAAAAAAAAAATGTTTTGATTTAATGATTTTTTCACAATAGATTTCTGTTATTATCGTGTAAGTAAAAAAAGTAGGAACCAAAACATTTTACTGCTAATTAAATATTATTATTTTTGTACAAAATTAAATTTTTAATTAAAGTTTTTCATAATAAAATATATTATGTAGATAAAAATGATTTTTATTTTTACTTGGCCAAAAATCTTAAAAGTATACTACAAGATCCAATTGTAGTTTTTTTTTTTAAATTGTTTGTAAAGTATTTATAAACATCAAAAGCTGTAGTACAAACACACATTTTTTAAATTACATAGTTACAAGTTGATTTTATGAAACAAAATATTATATACTCTAGTATGCCTAGAACAGATACTAGGATCTACAACTATATTATGCTAAAATAATATATAATTGTATTCTGTTAATTTTTGTAGGTAAAATGTTGAAAATGGTTAGGTTAGGTTATCATCTTACCAACAAGCATCTAGATATAGTGATTAATTTATATATTTTTATCTGTATTTAATTATAATTTACCTGCTCCCTAGAAAATCCCAAGTTGATTAGTTCTGTAATATTAGTTTCTTTAAATGATTGACTAGAATTACTGCTACTACCTAAAAAACGACCAAAAAAGATAAACTAAAAAAAATTAGATTGGATACAATAGCTTTTTTGGATAATAAAATTAAATATTCAACACAATTCATATTTACAATATAGGAATCACTATTATGACTATTAACTACTAACATATAGATAGGAAAGAAAAAGGTATCTGAAAATATTAGAAAATTTGTAACTTGGACAAAGTAGGTATCTCTTCTCCTTTTGTCTAATCAATTATAATATTTATATACTTTATTGTAAAAAAAGAAGGTTACGTTAATTTAAAAATAACTAAATAATTACCACTAGCTTGATTCATTCTTTTGCTTTCAACTATAGATTTTTTAGTTCTTTGTCTTCATTTTAAGGGGTTTGTATATTGTTTATACATTAAAGAGTACTTGAAAAATAATATTGTAATAAGAAGTATACATTTTTTTTTCCTAATTGTATAGCTTTAGTTTTATTTCTCAAAAAAATCTAAAGATAACACCATTAAAACACATAAAATACATAAAATGCAGTTTATTTTTTTTTTTAAGTCAGTTTTGGTCAAAAAACTTAATGGAAGGTTTTATTCTATTCATTAGAGTCTAATTTATTTCTGCCTACGTCTAATCATTAAACGTATGCAGAAATAAATATAATTTTTGTAGCCCAGTGCGATTTTTTTTAAGCTCATAATATCAGGAAGTATGTCAAAATCGTTACCTCAATGACAGCATATAATATCAGACAGAATAAATAAGAATCTCAATAAAAATTAATTTTCTTATTACCTAATTGTTTATAAACAACATTTTTGTTGTTTCTTATTGAACATGTTTATTTTTTATAAATTAGATATGGTTTTTATTGAAAATAGTTTATAGATTTTAAATACAACATGATTAATGAATGTAATATAACACATTTTTTTAAAAATGATTACCATATTTGGAAAAAAAATATGCACAATACTAAAAAGTTGATAGGTCAATGCTTTTTTGAATGATAGGTACCATGGGTAATATTCTGCTTTGGAGATGAAATTAAAAAAGTATCGAATAATGTAAAACATATTATATTTTTAATTTGTCAGTAGTTTTTTAAATAATCAGTGTATAGATTAAGAAAATCATTTTATACACGGTACATCTATGACCTATATATACTATAAAAATTTAAGAATAACGCTGACAAGGACGGATTGGGACATCGGGAATTCAGGATACTATATAATTATGTGTGTTCCAAATATTTATATATATTTTTACAATAGTCAAAAAAATATATCATATTATATATAACTAATAAAGTAGGTACTAATGATATTTACATAATGACAAAAACTTACAAGAATTAGAAATTGACTCCTTTTGTTTTAATGGAGTACTCGTTTTAATTGAATACTCTTCTTCTTTAAAGATCATTGCTATAAAAATAAATAACAATCAGTGAAATATAAGATGTGTAATATTTAAAATTATAATTACAAAAATCAGTAGGAACAGCAGTAGGCAATAAAACTTTTCGTTCAGGTTTTGTGTACATTTGGTCCTCGAAATGGTCTGAACACACATGATAAGACGATGATTTTCCTAATAAATCTTCACGACTGCAATTTATCAGCCAATTCTTACGACTAAATTGTTAAAATTATAATTAGACACATAAACTTACATAATATATTATAATTTATATGCATTAGTGACAGGCTGGGTTAAACTTACAGTAATTCATCTCTAGGTATCCTAAACCGTTTGCAGTTCTTTATAGTCGACTTCTTAGAATTTTTGCAACCTTTCACCATGCATAAAAACACCATGATGATAGCACAGAATAACAATTGTTTAGAAAAATATGAAATTTTGATCAAACAAAAAAAATTCAAAATACAAAAAGGAGTCAACGTTACAAACGGCTCTGACAGACAAAATAATAAACATACAATTTGTAATCACAGTAACGTAGAAACGTGATACCTACTTATCATTACTAACCTCAGTGTGAACATTTATACAAACGTAAAATTTCTTTATTTTTCTATAGCCATGTGCACACTGTTAACCCTAGGTGTCATGGCTGACTGATTCTCTATTATCGGCCTGCCGCCCAAAGGTACCCACCCCCTGTAGATACGACGTTTTCACATAACACTTCTATGTCTACTAAAGTTACGACTTACAACGTTATTACTAAAGGGGGATGCAGCCGATGAAAAAAAAAGTGACTTTTTTGTATGTAACATTCACGTTGATACTACGGAACGGACTGGCTGCCTGGGCGGCCGTGTTAAATAATAATAAGTCGCGTAGACGGTATGGCGGCAGCGACGATCAACTTATAATCTATATTTTATACATTACATAATTCACAAGACACGGTAATTAATACAAAAATAAAACAATACAAAGATAACAATTATACGTGACTGTGAGTGTGTGTGTGTGTCCAGCTATTATTCTATTTTGCATATATTGTTGCGCTGCAACAAATATATTGAAAAACATTTAAACAAACAAAATTAATGTTTAGATTGGTCAAATCTACATTAGTTTTGACTTTTGACAAAACCGGCTGCAGCTACCTTCACATTGCAACTTTTATTCTGAAGTAACACCAATATATTATAATAATAGTTTCTAAATTGTTATCTTTGTGATAATTATTTGGTAACCTAGCACCTCACCGTAGGACGCACCAGTAGTATTGGCAAAGAAAAAAGACGTTTTGTCTATGCGTCAACTACAGGCGCTACACAAAAATGCTTGAAAATACACGGCATTCTGAACGCGTAAAGAGCTATTTCAATTCCGAGTCCCCCTTTCGGTTTCAAAAATAGTCCAATGACTTTCGTGAGACACATGAGTCATGAGCGAAGTCATGAAGGGGTGCCAGGATTAGTTCGTACCTAGACGATAAAGTTGTATTTTCAAGAAACGAGTACGAATATCAGACCCACTTTGATAAACTTCTTGAGCATCTCAAGAGGTTTGGGCTAAAGTTTAACACAAAAAATGTAAAACCAGATTTCGCGAAATTTCATTTTTGAGGTGCATTGTAGACTCGGAAGGCATTCAAAAACAACCGGAGAAATTAGTCTACATCGACAACTTTCTGGTTTCACGACCTGATCCAACAGCTGGGGCTGGTGTCCAGTGACCAGGAAGTGCCGCACACAGCCGCCCAGGTTCCAAGGATGACCCACCCCCCCACCTCCTGCAGGATTAAACCGGGGCTGGGTGGACCGTACGGCGGACATTCAGTGGAGGCTGCAGCCACAACAGTCCACCGACTCACACTCCAGCCGCACCCCACCACAGACCGAGCCGTTCAAATAGCAACCACTACAGCTTAGGCCGCCACAACAACAGGCAGTGGCCAAAACGGCGAGCAAACCCAACTTCGTAACGAACAGGGAGCCGGCATTGGTACTCGGGCCGTCAGGGGCACCCCCCACTCCGAAAGTGAAGGTAAGGACGGAGGCACAGCTGGCCCGGAATCGTAAAAAGTTCCAACAGCTAAAGGAGAAGAGAAAGGCCAGGGAGCTCGTAGCTAGCCAGGGAAACTGTGCAATTCTCGGACCCAAAGGCCGCCAGCCGAACTCTGACTGAACCAACACAACCGGTAGCGATGGAGGTGGATCAACCAGCGCCCAAGGGCACAACGCCCGAGGTGCTGGTACCATCCACCAACCGGGAGCAGCCCAGCCAAACCACGGCCCCGGACGCATAATCTGTGGATGCATGGATGGAAGTTCCAGGCCTATCATTAGAGGGGCTACCGAATGTGGAGAGTGTGTACCCACAACCGTTCTTCGTCCCAGTTGGGTCCCCAAACCAAACATAAAACAGCACGGGTAAGGCAAGCCTACTTCAAGCGCCAACCCGCAAAGGGACGCCGACACTGGTACAAGTACCCCGTGTGGCGGATTGGCAGGGGAGTATGACACGGTACGTAACTGTGACCAGTACAACGTACAGGCACCGTTATGACCCAGTCTACACTTTGTCAACCACCACCACGGGCAACGAAAACGTCGACTCTCCAACCTTGCCTCAAAGGACGGGACGGTAAGACAAGTCGCATGGACGAGTACCGGCCGCCAGCACTCGTCTCGCTCTCGCTCACCAACCGTCTGACGGACAACACGCCGGTAACAACCGTTGATACTACTCGCATCTAGTTGTCGACCATATTCTTTTCATTTTGTATTAAACACGGTCGTGCATCATGACTGTTATCTGGTCCATTTCTCCTGAAGTTTGCTTGGTACTTGCACCTGTGGGAGAAGACTGTTCGGCGAAGCTCCATAATGTCCACCATTAGACTGGCCTCTTCTTATATGGGCTTGTTCATCTTAGGGGTATTGAGGTGCTGCAAGCATTGGTGAGGTACTCGTTGATTCCATCCGCGACTGATGTGGCTCTCGCGACAGGATCGCCGATATCTGAGAGGACCAGCGTGTTTGAGGCGATGAACTCTGAGGGAGCACTCTCTTTCAGTTTCTTTGCTGACCAACCGACGTGCTGGCTTGTTACTAGTTCTGGCGGCGACGCATCGGAGAAGGGATCTGCCCCATCGGCATACAAACTGAACTCGATGTACCGGTAATCACTTAAAGATATCAAAGATTGCAGCCAGCGAACACAACGACCCTGTAAAATGTGACGTCGATGAGCAAGGTGGCGTTGCCCCTCTCGAAGGTGGGAGCGATCCCAGTATTAGTGACGAGAAGATCGTGTCTTGTGATCAGGACGGTCTTCTGAGGTGAAGTTCACCTCTTCTATCGTTCATTCTGGATCCCGAGATACTGTTCTTTGCATTAAAATCACCGGACAGGATTATTCCCTGTCCACCATGGAGATAGAGGGAATGGTCAAGATCGTCGAGGAACGCGGAAAACTCCCAGATTTGGCAGTACGGAGAAAAGTAGCAACTATATAGGACAGAGCTGTCAAAGCAGCACCATGTAAAACCATTTAAGCGGCCAGAACTGTTATGCATCATATCAGCGTTCCTGGATGTTGCTATGGCGTACTTAGCGTCTGAGCTCAAGACCCATCAGTCATTTTCACTCTCCCTCTTCTGAGAATCTCGCTCTAAGGCAGTTTGTTGCAGCAAGTTTGCGGCGCCGTAATATGCTCTGTTCAGGTTAATCTGCAGATATTTAACCACCTATCGGAGTGGTCTTCGGTCGCGCAGCCAACTTTCTGTTGGCACAGACTTGGGAAGCCCCGTCATCTCACACGCAAGGCATTTATCATCGACCTCATTGCGCTCTTTCATTACGTGTCTGATTTGACCACATCTCCAACAGGCTGCGCACCTTCTCGAGTTATGGCCAAATATCTGGCATCTAAAGCATCGCTCTGGAAGATGAGTCTTAGGGTGGATATGGCTCATCGTCCACCAGACCACGATTCTAGTGATCCGCGTCGCGGCGTGTCTGGACATTTTTGCGGTCGCGATTTGCTGCTCAGAGTGGGTGGGCCAAATTCGGACATCACAGATCGCATCCCACTCAGCCTTGACCGTAGAGTCGTCCTGTTCAGGGATGGCGGCACGGATGACCTCTAGGACCTCGTCTGTGGAGGACACCGCGTCCAAATCAAGGATCTCCACCTCGACCTGGACACCAAGTTGAAGAACTTTTCCAACAGAGTCCCCGAGCTTATTACTGATGGCCAAAGCCAAACCTCTTATGCAGTTTATTAAGTAAAGAAAATTGGTCTGTTCTGAATAGTACATTAAATATTAACGAACTAATTGATATATTTTATGCAAAGCTACTAAAGCATATTGAAAACTCTAGCTACGAAATTAAGTTTAATTCTAAAAATAAATTCATCAAATAACGGATGACAAAGGGACTGTTAATTTCGGCTCGTCGTAAAAATGATATTTCTAAACTGGTTAAAAAACATCCTAATAATGTTAACTTACGTGCTTTTCATTAAATATCGTAATAATTTTACTTCAATTCTAAGAGCAAGGAAAATACTTTTTTTACAATTCAAAATTTTCTAGTGCAATCACTAATCCTAAACTAACTTGGAAATTAATAAACAATTTAACAGATAACAATAATAACTCAAACAATGATACATTCAAAAATAATATTGAAAATAATGGTCAAACAGTTAACCCACAAAAAGATCCAGCAAATATAGCAAATATTTTTAATTCTTTCTTCATAAGCGTTGGTAAAGACCTAGCTGTAAAATTCAATAACAGTTTGCTTAATTACGATGTCGAAGTACCAAGTTGCTCTTTTAATCAGCTCTTTCTTAAAAAGATTGAAAAAACCGAGGTCCAGAATATCATAAACAATTTCAAAGACAAAACGGCAGTTGGTTTTGACAAAATTTCAGTTAAACTTTTAAAGTACATAGCTCCGTATATTGTAGACCCTCTTATCTATATACTAAATTTATGCCTCGAAAAGGGTGTATTTCCAGAAAAATTTAAACTCGCAATTGTCAAACCACTTTATAAAACAGGTGATAAAAAAAATATGACAAACTATAGACCGATTTCCATGCTTTGCAATTTCTCAAAAATTTTCGAAAGAATAATTAAAGTTCAACTTATAACCTTTTTAGAAGTGAATGAATTATTATCTAAAAATCAATTTGGTTTTCGACCTGGTAAAAGTAATTGCAGTCTTCTTAGATCTCGCGAAAGCATTTGACACGGTTAATCACGATGGACTTATTAAAATGTTGCCTTGTTTTGGAATATCAAATGAAAGTCTTATGTGGTTCAAAAGCTATCTAAAAAACCGTAAACAAGTTGTTTCGATAAATGGCGTTCATAGCGCTGAGGGTGAAATCGATTACGGTGTACCGCAAGGTAGTGTTTTAGGACGACTTTTATTCATTTTGTATATAAATAACATCTGTAACCTACGTATTGACGGTCAAGTTATAACCTATGCTGATGATACCTGTTTACTTTTTTCCGGAAACTCTTGGGATGACGTTCATAAAAAAAACGACTGTTGGAGTAAATACTGTTTTTAAAGAACTAAATAATAATAAGTTGACTTTGAATATAAGTAAAAGTGTTTTCATTGCTTTCTCAATTTATAATACGTATATACCTTTCGATGATATTATTATTCACTCTTGTAAAAATCAAGATTTAAATTTTAAATTATGTAACAGCCAAAAAATAAGTAGGGTTACGATGTTAAATATTTAGGTCTTATTTTAGACTGGAATCTACGGTGGAAATTTCATATTGAAAATGTGGTTATGAGATTAAGACTGTTATTTGCAAATTCTTCAAACTTTTTTTTTTTTTTTTCCGTGTGGTATCGGGAGACGAAGGAGGAACCGCGTTAGCATTACTTCTCCCCCATCCCCCATCGTTTATTGTACATAAAAGAAAAACAAATTAAATACAATAATTACGCCCTTGGACGCGTCCCCACAACCTGTCCAGCCTTCCTTAGCGATTGCTAGTATATATTCGGCGGTTAGGGAGTGTTACTCGGGGGGCTTACAATCAAAAATATAAAGTGCATAAGGCGTCGCTTTGTTTTGGTTCGTGGTGCCTGTCTTCGTGGCCCGGCGTTCCGCCCGCCAGCCTTGACTTCACGTTCTGACAGTCTTCACGACCCGGCTCTCAGCCAGCCGGTCTCGCGTCTCGTACTCCGCGCCTATGCTTCGCGGCCCGGCTCTATGGCCCTCCGGCCTGGAGGTCCCGTACTTCGTCCTTCACCTCCTCCTTCGTCGTCGTCCTCGTTCCTGGCCCTGCCGAGCTCTCTCTTCTTCCTCCTTGAGGGTCATTATAGACTCGACCATTTTGTAAAAGAGGCGGAGCCTCTCGCCGGCCTCGGCGAGGAGGTTTGCTTTCTCCTCGGTGTCCGTTGGGAGGTCTTCGAAGTTCGGCCCGCACAGAATTTCGGGGAGGTCATCGGCAGTCGGCTGGTGGCCGAGCCGAGCTTCCAGTTCTCTGCGATGCGCGCTCCAGTAGTCGTACACGAAAATAGTATGCTCCGCAGTGTCCGAGTTCCCCGCGCAGTGGTTGCACGCGGTGCTGGGGGCCCTGGCTACCCTTGCCAGGTACTGCTGGAAGCAGCCGTGATTAGTCAACGCCTGGGTCATGTGGTATGTTGAGGGCACCCCCACCACCGTTCTCTCCATCCACCTCTTGACATCAGGGATCGCTCGCCGAGTCCACTCCCCTTTGCTGCTGGTCTCCCACCTCTCCTGCCAGAGTGTGATGGTCGTCCGTCTCTCCTCCCGCTTGATGGCTGCTTTTGATGGCCGGGCTGTCCCGGGGTCTAAGGCTGTGGTTAGCCGGTCTCGGATCCTCATCCTCTCCAGTGCCACTAGATCCGCTGGTGTCATGCGCGCTAGCAGCAGGGATGCTACGTCGGAGACGGTCCTGTATGCGCGGGTCACCCTCAGGGCTGCTGCCTTCTGAGGCCGTATCAGGCTTGCCGTGGTCCTTGCGATGTTTGACACTTGAGTAGCCCACACCGGGGCTGCGTACAGCAGCTGACTCTCGACCACCGAGGAGAGGAGCCTCCGCTTCCACTGACACAGGCCTTTCACGTTCGGCATTAGCCTCGCCAGGGATACGGCTGAGCTGGAAGCCTTCTTCGCCACGTTCTCTATGTGGGGCGCGAAGGTGAGTCGCTGGTCCAGTATAACGCCGAGGTACCTCAGTTTCTTGGCCAATTCGATATGGTGCCCGCCCACCACAAGACGGGGGGGGACGAACGCTCGTCTTTTGGTGAGGAGCACTGCTTCGCTTTTGTGGTGCGCGAGCTCCAGACCCCTGCTGGTCATCCACCCGTCGATTGCCTCCAGGGTGGGATTGACGACGTCTTCCAGTAGTTGGCCCGTCCTGGCCACTCCGACCACGGCCAGGTCGTCGGCAAATCCGATTAGTTGAACGCCATCGGGGACTTCGGTCTAAGCTACGTTCCACAAAGCGAGACCCAGAACCGATCCCTGCGGGACGCCGCACGTGATTCGCCTAGAGGTCTGCTCGTCGCCAGTAAGTAACTCCCTGTCTGTGAGCCAAGACCGAAACATTTCAACCAGGTACTCCGGGGTGTTCTTGCTCCGAAGCGCCTCGTCAATCACGGGCCACCGCAGGGTGTTGAACGCGTTCTTGGCATCGAGCGTTACCAGCACGCACAGGTCCTTGGTGCCTGACCCCGCGGCAGCGCTCTCGGCGATGTCCAGAACCTTCTTTACGTCTGTCTCCATGGAAACTCCCCTGCGGAAACCGTACTGGTTCGGGGTTCTCCTCCTTCCCCCGTTGGCGTCGAGGTGAGACTCGAGCCTCTGCAGGAGAAGTCTCTCGAGGAGCTTCCCCGGCGTGTCCAACATACATATCGGCCTGTAGCTGGAAGGCGACTCGGTCGGCTTGTCTGGGCCTTTGCGGATCAGCACGAGTCGGGCTCTCTTCCAGCGGGGGGGGGGGAAGGTGAGGGCGCGCAGGCAGTCGTTGTACACACTTAGAACGCTGCGTGGGCTCGTTGTCACAAACGCCTTCAGGATCTCGTTCGGTATGCCAGACGGTCCGGAGGCTCTTCCCATCGGGAGTCTCTTGGCTGCCTTCATCAGGTCTTCCTTGGTGAACCGCGGGATGATCCTGGTGAGCTCAAGGGTGTCGCGCGCAGGATCGAACGTCTCGAACATATTGTGAACTGCCGCCGAGGGGGCCTCGTCCCAGTTCGTTACTGGAGCCGCGGGGAACAGGAAGTCGGCGATCTCAGCCTCTCTGCCCCTGCAGGCCGCTCCCGGGTTTCGGGTGCCGAGTTTTCCCATAACAATCTTATAAGGCTTGCCCCATGGATCGACGTCGACCTGGCTGCACAGATCGGACCAGTACTTGGTCTTTGCCTCGCCGATCTTGAGTCGCAGATTTCTCCTGGCGGTGGAGTAGTCCGTTCTGGCTGCCTGGACTCCAGGTTGACCGGCGCGCTTCAGGCAGCTCTGGTATGCCCTTCGGAGTGCCAGGCACTTACGGCGGAGTTCCCCAATCTCGGCGGTCCACCAGTGGACGGGTTGTTTCCTCGGGGGTCCCGGTCTCCTCCTCGGCATCGACGCGTTACAGGCTCCTACTAGGTATTCATCCAGGGATCTTGCCGAGGCCAGGGCTTTGCCGATTCCCGTTGGGCCGATGGCTAACTCCAGCGGGCTGTTGTCAAAGTAATGACCTAGCGCTTCGACGTCGCGCTGCCTGACAGACCAGCCTCCGTGCGGTTCGTGGAGCGGGGCCTGCCATAGCGGTGCGGGTTGCTCCAGAGTCGCGCTGAAGCTGACGTATGCGTGGTCACTGAGCGTGTCGGCCTCAAGGACCTGCCACCCGGTGACGTCGATGCCGCGATAGAAGGTGACGTCGATCACGGATGTGGCCGTGCCCCTCACGAACGTCGGAGTGGATCCAGTGTTTGCCTGGATCAGCCCGAGGCTGCTGACTAGGTCTGTCAGGAGGAGGCCTCTCGGGTTGTTGACTCTTGAGCCCCATTCCGTACTCCACGCGTTGAAATCCTCTGCCAGGATGATCTTCCCGTTTCCCCTGGCGCGGATGGCGTCCTCGAGGTGTCCGAGAAAGCCGTCGAATTCTTGCAGGGTTATTCCGGGCCTCCAGTAACAGCTGAACGCGGTCAGTTTCCCAAAGGACATCCAAGCGAAACCGTCGCCCACGCCCTGTCCGTCGTGGATGAGTGGAGTCCGCTGAGTGACCGCAACTGCTGCAAGTCCATCTCTGCTTAAACACCACGTGCTTTCGCGTCCGTATTTGTAGTGCGGCTCGCTGACCAGCAGGATGTCCGCCTCCAGGTAGACGGCTGTCTGGAACGTGAGCTGCTCTGCCGCCCAATTCCTGTTGAGGTTCACTTGCAGAAAGTTAACCATCTTGCTGTGTGGTGGTGGCCTTTGAGCCGGCAGCCTGTCTTCGCGCCACGCAAGCACCCGAGCCGGGTTTGTGGTTTGCCTTGCTGAGACCAGCCGTTGAAGCTCTTTGGCGGTGGTGACGATGGGGGGGAGGAGACGAGGTGTCCTTTCTTGGTCATCACCTTGCCGAGACCCTCGAGGCTAGTCTCGATCAGCTCGAGGAGCCTGCCCGCGTACAGCCCTTTCTTGGTGGTATCCTGCCTTGCACCCCTCACGTACTGTGCCGCTGACTGCAGGTTCGACCTCACGAGCCGCAGGGATGCTTCCAGCTCGCTGGTGGCCGGTTAGGTTAGGTTAGGTTCTTAATATAGGTAATAAGTTCGTTGATTATTTAGGTTCAATTAATTTTAATGCTATGCCATTTGAGCTGAAAAAAATATTGTAAATAATGTATATAAAAATAATTATGAATTTAAGAAAAGAACTATTGTTAACTATTTGTTAATTAATCTTAAACTGTTGTTATAAACCCATTATATTTAGAAGTAGTAAATCGTAATATAAGCAATTCTTATTATATCTATATTATATATGTAACCATGTATATATGTGTCCATCTATGTTATTCTTATATATATGTATACAAGTACCCGTGGGAACGAGCACGGCGACAGCATGACATTCCGCTGCGTGGACAGTTTTGGTAGCCACAGCGAGCTGTTGTCCGCGCTCGTCCTCAAGGGGAGTCAGTCTTATTCCAGCAGAACATCTATCCGAACCTCCGAACTCATGTACATTAAATTGTTTTACATTCTTAATAATAAAAGATATAGTCAGTTATTTCGCCAGCGTACTAGTTTTTTTTAATTTGTCGTGTAGACGTACACAACACTGTATTGTATGTCTAATTAAGTAATAAGTTATATAAATACTGTAATTTCTATGTATCTTATAAGCTTTATTTGTTAACAAACAACTTATTTACCTCGCCACAAGCTATGCTTAATGGGGTAAATTAAATAACTAATGTATGTAACTATATTATTTATTCAATAAAAAAAAAAAAAAAAAAAAAATGGTCTTAACCGCCGTGGTGGATTTCGCCCACTTAGCCAACTCCATGAGTAAGCAACCATCTAGCGTTTCATGTATAGTGACATTCACTCCGATGTCTCCCATTGAAAGACCGCAGGAGCGTATCGTACGAACGGTATCAGAATATGTCCTCCCTTCGCCTGGCCAGATTAGTATGGCTGGAGGCTTCTTCGAGTCTTCAGGATGTTGCTGGTGGTTGGCTGACGTGGCTCTATCGTAACGGTTTTCCGCTGCTTACGATGTTTAATAACAACTTTAGACCACTTCTCGCCATCGGTCTCCATGGAGCATTCCGCCTCGGTATCTGGGGCACTGTGGGACATGCAGATGAGTTCCAGCATCGGTGGTTATCCGTGCCCTTCTCCGCCTGTTGGTTGACTTCCCCTCTGTGGCAATGTCGCTGTCTCACCAGCTTGGCGTTAATATCGTGTCAGTACTAGCGTCAGCCATGGCTGGCTTCACTAAGGTTTGGCCCGTCTCCTCGTTAGTTTTTTTCAAAATAGGTGACCGTGGGGGGGGGGGGAGAACAGTTTCCCTTTCTTGCTGATCAGGCCGTTCATAATTTTCATCAGATCTAGCTGGAAGTCAGCGATATGGGCCATACCGGGAGTCTTCCACTCGACGAGGTCCAACCTTGCCGCGTAGGCTGTCGATCTCATATAGTTCATGCCAGCTTCAAGCTCGCCCAGTCCGGGATTAGCCTCAAGCATTGACTGTGAGGCGGTCTTTCTCTGTGACTGGGAAGGATTTCCAAGGCTGTTCGTGGGTGTGGTAGTTCCAGTCATGGCTAGTATTTTTCTTATACGTGTGTATGGAGTTTCTCAACTCTAACTTCGCTGATCCAGTGCTCATGATGTGGTGGTCTAGATGGTGGGGGGGGGGTTGACCTTTTTCTCTGACCCCACCGAATCAATGAGATTTGGAAGGCGGGGTCCTTGAGGGTCCCTGACCCGGTCACCGAGTCTTCGCGCGATCGGACTGCTGGGCCCGGAGATCCTTCCAAAACTCTTGGGGAGGGTTTCCGGCCCTCGCGTTGGGAGGGGATTTTTAGGGTATATAAATCGAAGACTTTTCGTGAAGGAACGGGGTCTCTAGCGCAAAAACCCGCGGAGTTGGACTTAGTCGAAAAAAACGAAGCGAAAGCGCACTTTTAGTATGTAGTGTGGGAGAGTCCACACTACAATACTGTGTGGTCCACGTTCTTATCGGTTAGATCCTCACGAATATCTGAGTGTTTATCTAAGCGCCAGCACACGCAGGTGCGCATTGCGCTTGCTGCCGCTTGTAACGGAGGTGGCGCATGAGTTATAAGGTTGCATGGAAGCGCGTGGTAACTGTTGCGTAACTTGTTGGGTACTGACCAATACCAGCGCCAGCAAATCCTTACGGCGGAATTGCGCCAGAGCCCCACGGGGTCTATGTTTATCAGGCTGACTCGAAACCGACACCGACCTGAACGCGAACTTATTATGTACCTAAATCGGCGTAAAAGCGCAACTTGGACACTTGACTCAGGCCTTGGAGCTGAAGTTGAAATCTGCCACGGGAGTCGGGCCTTGGAGCGACTGGCACGCTAAACTGACGACTGGTGCGCCAAATTGTTTAACGTTAAGTCAAAATAAAATAAAATATATATATTCGTATTTTGTTTACTTGAGGTATAGGTATTAGGTACAACATATTGAAGGTAGATATTCTCAGTAATTAATTTGGTTCAAGGTCCATGGTATGGTTAAATGGAAATAATGTAGTTTATTAAGTAGCTTTTGAAAGTTAAAAGTGAAATATGTATAGTAATTAATTAATTGAGAACAGCTGGGCTGATGTTGATGAATTTTTTTGTGAGTATTTAAGTGGTTCCCTGGATAGTTAAGATTCACAATTTGACCCGGTAACTCCAACATAAGAAAGTGCTCAAACAGGAATTTTGAGATATACGTGGGAAATTTTTATTTATAAATGATTATAGCAGAAATAAACAGTAAAAATTAGTATTTGTTATTTTATTGGTTAGGTTGTACATATTATTATCAAAATATTTTGTATTGCTTGAATTACTTTTCAGATAACTAAAACTATTATATGCATATTATATTATGCGACAATATGAATTCTCCCCCCCCCCCCGTTGAAAATCTATTTTTCAACAGACTCTTCTGAGTCCATTGGGAGTCTGCAAAGTTTTGCGACAGGGCGGCGTGCTTCTGAACCATTTGCCATGTGTATGGTTACTATCTTAGTCCTTCCGTCTTTTCCCGGATGCACCTGTGTTATATGAGCTAACCTCCATTTCATCGGTGGAGTGTTATCCTCTTTGACAATGACGATATCGTTCACTTTAAATGGTTCAGTTCCTGATGTCCACTTGCCTCTGGTCTGTAGCTGTGGCAGATACTCCTTATGCCACCTTTTCCAAAATTCTTGCATTAGAAATTGCACGAACCTCCATCTGCATAGTCCGCTTGCTTGCTCCCGAGATAAATCTGGTTCCGGATGCTTCAGCATTGGGCCTCCTATAAGGAAGTGCGCTGGAGTTAGTGGTTGCAGGTTATTCGGATCATTGCTCATAGGTGTAAGAGGCCGTGAATTGAGGCATGCTTCAATTTGACATAATAATGTTTGTAGCTCAATGAGTGTCGGTTTAGTTTCTTTCAGAACACGTGTTAAATGATATTTGGCACTCTTTACTGTGCTTTCCCAAAGCCCTCCAAAATGAGGTGCTGAAGGTAGATTGAAGCGCCATATTAAATCTTCATCCACTGAAATACCTTCAATACTTTTGAGATAGGTTGCTAGCTCTCTCTGAGCACCGACGAAGTTTGTGCCATTATCACTCCATATTTCTGTTGGTTCCCCTCTACGAGACATGAATCTTCTTAGTGTTGCGATAAATGAGTTGCTTGTTAGGTCCTCTACTACCTCTATATGTATAGCCTTGGTGGTGAAACAAATAAAAAGCGCTATCCAAGCCTTCAAGTTTGCCCTTCCACGAACGCCACTTCTTATGGTTAGGGGTCCGGCAAAATCTACCCCGGTTATGGTGAATGGTCGAGAACACTGTACTCTCTGCTGCGGGAGTGGGGCCATCAACGGAATTGAAAACGGTGGCTTGGGTCTGGTGCATTGGACACAGTGTAGTGTCGTTGAACGTGTTACCAATCTACTCTTAAGCGGCCAGTACAGGTTTCGGACCCCTGCAAGAAGAAGTTGTGGACCGCTGTGAAACATTTCTTGATGCTGAGGTTGGAAAATTAACCTAGTGACCTTATGGTTATATGGAAGCACTACTGGGTGCCTTTGTTCCCTTCTCAAATTTGAATTTTGTAAACGACCTCCGACTAGGATTAACCCATCTTTCAGGAATGGATTAAGTGTCTTCAGCGGGCTGTTTCGTGCAATGTCTCTTCCTACGTTCAACTGTTTTAATTCTTCATGAAATGCATCGTTTTGTGTTCTTTTTAGTATTATTACTTCAGCGGTTAGGAATCCTCGTACTTGTATTGACTTCATGTTTTTGAAATATTTCGAAAACCGTGACAGCCAGGCAACAGCACGAAGAAGTGACCGCCACTTCGAATATACGTTGATAATGTTCTTTGTCTCTTCGATTGCAACCAACACCAACTTGACTGGGCGCTGTTCTGGGAGTTCATAGCATGGTGTTAATTTAATTGTTGGATGTGACCATTGAGTTTCAGGTAAGCAGAGATAGGATGGACCATTCTACCACATAACACTTCGTGCCAGCTCATGTGCGTCGATCCCACGGGATATTATATCTGCTGGGTTATCCTTGGTGCTTATGTATTGCCACTGAGATGCATCTGTTCCGTTCAAAATTTGCTCCACCCTGTTGGCAACATAGGTCTTGAGTCTACTTGATTCACTATTCAACCAACCAAGCACCACCATAGAATGAGACCAAAGTTTAAATCGCCTTACATCTATTCCCCAGGACTGTGATATTCTGACAGACAATTCAACGAGCAGTAGCGCTCCATTTAACTCTAGACATGGAATGGTGGCACTTTTTAATGGGGCTACCCTTGTTTTTGAACAGAGAAGTCTTAATTTCCATTTGCCTTCTTGATCCAGATATCGTACGTAAACATAGGCGCCGTAAGCCTCGATTGAAGCATCACAGAATCCGTGTAGTTCAAACATATCAGCCGTACCAGGCTTGACCTTCCTTGGGATCGATAAATCTTTTAAATCTTCGATTTGCCACCTTTGCTTTATTTCATCTTGGAGTGGCGTATCCCAGTCTATTTTTAACTGCCACAACTGCTGAAGGAATATTTTTCCTTTTATTAATACTGGAGCCAGGAACCCAAGAGGATCAAAAACCTTATTCAGATCTGAAAGCAATGCTCTCTTGGTTACCTTGTCAACTTCCATCGATCTGGTGACATAGAATCGGAAATTATCAACACATGTCGTCTAACTTAGACCTAAAGATTTTATGGTTTCGTCATCTCCTATACCTAGTGTGAACAAGGGATCTCTGACGTCCTTGCCGATCTGTTTTAAGACTTGAGAAGAATTAGAACACTATTTGCGAAGTGGAAGCCTTGCAGAATCTAAAATTGAGATGATCTCTTTATGCAGTTGTACACATTCTTCTTGAGTTTCACCCCCGGTCATGAGATCATCCATGTAGAAGTCTCGTCTTATGGTCTCAGAAGCACGTGGGAATTGTTTTTCTATGTCTTGTGCTAGCGATACTAGGCACTGGGTGCTCATAAATGAGGCTGGAGTAGTACCATACGTTACCGTGACCAGATGATAGGTGCGTAGGGCATCGCTTGGATCGTTGCGCCAGAGAATCCTTTATAAATACAAATCTTGTTCGGCCACAGAAATTTGACGGAACACCTTTTCAATGTCCACTGTGATGACATACTGATGCTTCCTAAATCTAGTGAGGATAGAGAAAATATCATCTTGTGTTGTGGGTCCTCGCATTAGAACATTGTTAAGGGACAACCCAGTAGTTGTCTTAGCTGACGCATCAAAGACTATCCTAGTCTTTGTAGTAAGAATGGAATTCTTAAATACTGTATGATTTGGCAGATAAAACGAACGTTCAGGAATCCTTGGCTCAATGGGAGCCAAACGCATGTGACCCATTGCTAAATATTCCTTCATAAAATCTACGTACTTCTCCCGTAAACTAGAGTCCCGTTGTAATTGTCCTTCAATATTCATGAACCTAGAAGTAGCCATGTTGATACTCTGTCCAAGATTATAAATTTCCGACTTCACTGGTAGCTGTAGCATGAACCGACCCTCGTGGTTCCTTCTAACTGTTCTGAAAATGTTGCAGAGCTTGTTTCTCTTCGCTAGCACGTTGGTTTGCTTTAGATGATTTTCCATATGATGCACCACTGTCCGGTGCCGTGTTCATATTAATGAGACAAATTTGATCAATTCTTCCAGTTACAATCCAGCCAAATTTACTATCTTGTAGAGTTAGGCTGTTAGTACTTAATGGAATGCGTTCGTTATTCAATATCTGGTAAAATATCTCCGCTCCTATGAGGAGGTCTACTGTTCCAGCCACATGGAACTTAGTATCTGCTAGTTTGGAAATTAGATCTTGGGGTATGCCCCAACCACCCCTAGGTGTTGGGCATGGCGGAAGATCACTCACCACTGTTGGTAACACGTAAAATGGTAATCTTGCTTGGAATTTACTTACCCTTGAATCCACTTGGATGTTTACTAAAGCTACGGACTGTACTTGACTTGCTCCCATGCCTCTGATTGGCAATTCGGTTTTCCTTGTAGGAAGCTGTAGTGTGTTCAAAAGACTCCTTGAGGCGAAATTAATCATGGAGCTACTGTCCAAGACAGCTCTGCATTTCCGTTTGCAGCCCTTACTGTCCGTCACTAATACTTCAGCAGTTGATAGAAATATATGGCTGCTCTTGGGTCTGGTTGCTATATACGAATGAGCTTGTATTGAATCATTACCAGATTGCTCGCTGCTAATCGGATCGTCCTCTTCCTTTTTTCTTCTGTGGACTGCCTCCGATGGTTCACCTTGGAATGATTTTTCAAAATGCAGCAACGTATTGTGCTTGCCTCTGCAAACTTGACAAGTGGAGTTCGATTGATACTGGGGTGCCATATGATATGTGCTCAAACAATTGAAACACATCCGAGCAGACCGCAAAACATTAAACCGTTCTGGTTGGGACAGGTCCTTGAATTTCTTACATGCATAAATCTTATACAACTGAGAACAACATGCGCATTTTTCTGTCTTAGTCTCTATTACTGCTAAGGTTACTCTTTTGCCAAGATAGTGATTGCTTGACCTTTTCTTGAATTCGTTCTTATTAGTGAATGCTTCTGTGCTTTTAAGGGCCACACACCGACTAGCGAGAAACTCCTCTAGCTCCTTATATCTAGGCAACTCAGTATCCTTGCGTCGTAGTTGCCACTCCTAGTCTGTTGCATGGTCGAGCTTTCTGAGTATAATGGTCACAAGCCATGCGTCCCACTGCTCTACAGGTTGGTCTAAAGCCTCTAATGCCGCAGTATGAGATACAAACCTTGAATGCAACGATTGCAGCTCACCTGCAGTGGTGAACTCCACCTGCGGACAATCTAATATAGCACGTATATTAGACTGAATAAACATACTCTTATTTTCATAACGCTGTTTTAACCTTTTCAAGGCTATATCGTAATTTGCCTCAGTCATCGGAATCGCTCTTATAACGTCCAATTCTGGACCAACCAATGCAGAACGCAAGTATGAGAACTTCTGAGCGGGAGGGTATGCGTCCTAATTGTGTACCGTGGCCTTAAAGTAGTCAAAAAACGATTCCCACTCCTGTATATTGCCCTCAAATGTTGAAAGTGAAATAGGTGGCAGGCGAGCACGATTAGAATAATGTGGTACCCCTACAGATTGATTGCTTAAAAATGTTGTGGTTTGGGATTTATGATCGTTGACAATTTCTTTTATTTGAGATCTAATACTATAGTATTCTATCTCAAATGCATTGCGTTCGTCGTTCTCTTGCGTTGCGTCGTCAGATAATAGTTCAATTTGAGACTGGACATCATCAAATTTTCTGTTGATCTGAGGTAACTCATTCTGCCGGAATTCTAACAATGACATTGGTTGCTCGTTTGTATTAAAATCCTTAACAAAGGTTTTGATTCGTGTGAACGATCCCTTGATCACTCCTCTCCTCCTTCTCAAACCTTGAAGTTCCTTTTGCATTTCCTCCAACGTCATTTTAAATTGTTAATTCAAGTTTGGTATTTGAAACGAACTCAAACTCCTTAATATAAGCGAAATTAGTACAATAACAATAGTGCTATCAATAATTGTATATACGCAAAGGTTCGATTTTAAATAATAATTGTAATGATAGTTGATAATATATTATCTCAAGACATTGGATGCAAGCGTAAAAATTAATAATATACAATTGATTGTATAATGATGATGGTGGTAAATAGTATTAACAAATACTACTACCGCTACAAATAATTCAGATCTTATTATAATGGTGAATACGGATAACAATGTCGTATACAATTTATCCGATCACGTTGAGGTCACCAAAATGTACGGGCCGGGGACAAACAATAATAGGCTGTGGTGCCCGGTCACCAAAATACTTCGCACGCTCCCTCACACACCGACCGACATGTGTGTAGTGGTGTTATAGCTCAACTAGCATTGGTTGGGTTCGCCGCGCAAATACTAGTGAGCTATGTGGTGTAATGATGTGTGTTGGTGTATATATGTGTGTGTGTGTTTGTGTTAGCTTAAAACTATGGAAATAAATTATACCAATAGAGTTATGATTAAAAATAATGGATATGCGTGTATATTTTCAATATACAAGTTATTATATTATTGATAATGATACACGTTTTATATATAATAATAATGGCTCAACAGCAATACAACAATAAATATAACAATAATACGCAGCTCTTCTGGCTCAACAGCAATGTAATAATAAATATAATAATAATATACAGCCCTTCTGGCTCAACAGCAATGCTATAATAAATATAATAATAATATACAGCCCTTCTGGCTCAACAGCAATTCTATAATAAATATAATAATAATATAAAAAGGAACTCACATAATTTGGCGGTATACTGCTGGCCAGCGGGTACCTGTGCCTAAATAATTTGTGTCCACCTTAGAGGCAATAATAATAATATAATTCACAATTCATATAACATAAAGGTATAATAAATAGCGTACATGGTCAAAAATCAATATTATGCGACAATATGAATAATCAGACGTTATTTCGTGGTGATTAGCACACACTAAAATACAATGAATACATTATAAAAATACGGCGATTCGCGCACTTAAAAATTAAAATATATAAAAAACTGATGACGATTAGCGCCTAGACAATATAACGTGATTCGGTGTTCGCACTGCCGAGCGGACTGACTGTTTCGGCGCCCGTGCAAAAACCCATAACTAACCAGCCGACGCGGCGGCATGCGATAACGCGCTTTACAATCTGCATATTACATAAAAATAAATTCACAATAAACATTTAATACAAATTATAATAATAACGGTTGTGTGTGTGTATGTATGTATGTGTCGTCGGCCTACGAAGCCCACGAATCCGGTTTGCTTTTTACCTCAGATCACGCGAGTACTGGTGGTGGCGCAAACAGGTATCAAGTCGTAAAATATGATTAACGTTAGTGCTTTGGTATCAAGAGAAAACAAAAATGGTATGAATGTATTTTTGTTTTACATAATAATACAATTCATCAAAGTTATAAATAAAATTAATATCTACAAAATTTTTTTTATTTAAATATAGAAGATGAAACGTCTTATTTGTCTACTGAACAATTACTATTATTGACTTGATTCCCTTTTCACAAAAACCGTTCATTTATAACAATAAAAATTGCAATAGTAAAGCTATCAGGAATTAATGGCTCCCTTGGCCAAGGATAAATTGACTTCTTCCTATTAAACCTTATTTCGTACAATCATTTCACGAAAAAATTCCCGTAATTTTAATTTTAAGTTTCCAGGTATGAATCGTAAATTAATTGACAGAAACTTAGACAGCTTACCTCCGACACTTTTGTGTCTTGGTCCTGGACCGAAAGTCCGATAACGACTCGCTAAGTTTTTTTTTTACATATTTCATATAGTTAGCTAACATATAATCCGGAACGCTCGTTGACGTTCCCGTCATAATCCTATGGTTTATAAGTACATAGTGAATGCAATATTATACTAATAATAGCAACAACTAACAACTTTTATTTGTTGAAAAATTTTTTTTTCCTGTAGTATGTACAATATTAATTATTAGCCGTTGCAATAGTTTCAGCGTTATTAATACTAGAGAGTTAATAACCCCATGGCACTGCTATAGGGCTGCCATGGTATTATTATGAGGCTGCCATGGTATTGCTATAAGGCTGCCATGGTACTGACATGGGGCTGTCATAGCACTTCCAAAGTGTCTGTTTGTATCATTTCACCACCGAACTACTCAGACTACAAACTACCTATAGCAGAGGTATTAAAACTGTGCGTCGCGGCTCCCAGGGGTGTCTTGGGAGTTGTGGAAGGGAGCCGCGTCCTATAGTTGAAAACAAATATATATTTTACGAAAAACGTTTATTATTATCATTGAGGCACACCCGTTGGAAAACGTGGAATTGTGTATAATAATCATTCACTAAATATAGCTTTAATTTATCGCGTGAGTGTTATCATTTCCATAATGTTATAGCGATAGCGATAAATTTAAGTTTCATTTTATTGTTACAACTTGTTATTATTATTATTATAGCAATATAGCGATAGCCCATGTTGTATCTATCGACTGTCATCGTTAAATTATCAGTGCGTATGTCATATTTGCCGGAGCTAGTCGCGAGTTGTGTTCGTCCATTGACGAAAACATGTACAAAAGTGATAGTTTAGTTTAAGAGTTGGATCAAGATGGATAAATTTATATTTACAAAGATTATACATAAAATATGAAATTAAAATGTTTTCTACAATAATAACTTATTTATAATTTTTTTATATATGAAATATTGAATATAGTAAATAAATAATTAGTATAAATTATAAAATATAAATTACATCCATATAAACATAGATTGTTTTGTCATTAATAATTTGGGAGCCGTCCACATTTTACGAAGACTCAAAGGAGCCGTGGGATAAAAAAGTTTGAATACCTCGAACCTATAGTATAATGAACGAATTTACAAAGAATCGTAACAGTATGGTGGATTAGGTCAGTAAAAGATCGAACGAGTCCAATTATTGCCAATCGTGAACGATTGTCACACCAGTTACACAACGAATATTGTCAATAAAAATAACAATTAATTAGAAACTATTTAGCTTTTTCTTGCGCTTGACGCGTTCTTAAAAAACCCTATTGTTAGTTCCTATACAAATAGCCAATTACGAGATAACTAGAAAAAAAAACGTTCAAAGACCTATAAACATTTCCGAAACAACATTCCTGTTACAATGGTTTTTGAATGTTTTTTTTTCTATTTTTTTTTTTTTTCATATTTCATATAGTTAGCTAACATATAATCTGGAACGCTCGTTAATCCTATGATTTATAAGTATATAGTGAATGCAATATTATACTAACAATAGCAACAACTTACAACTTTTATTTGTTGAAAAATGTGATTTAAAACTTATAAATGGAAAATTCTTTTCTCACACACTGTTAAATAGAGATATGGGAGATTCGCGTATTACAATCGAATTATATACGATTTCATCGAATATATCGGTTTACGTCACTCCGCATAACATAACGCATTTATTATTATATATACAACTTATACATTTACTTTGTGAATGTACCTATTGATAATTTTTTTTAATTATTATTCAACGACAATACTACATAACAATAAAGCGTTTAATAATATTATGTTGGTTAATATTGTTAATACTACATTATATCAATTTTTTATATAATATGTACCTACTTAAACTGACTAGGTACCTTTTATTTAATGTCTTATTGTCTTATAATAAATATGTATAGGACATGGGTATTTATTAAAATTATTCGTAATTTTACTTTTATATAAATGGTGTGTTACTGTGTTATGGCTTATGCATATGCATTATGCTTTATGTATATAGAATAGTAAAATATGAAGTAGATAAGCATATTATAATATGCGTATATATGAATTAACAGGAGTTTGTTAGTAAACGATTAATGTAGTTCAATATAGGTACACTAAGAGTACATATAATATTATAATTAATACACTAGCTGATCCCATGCACTTCGTTGCTATCAAAAAATGACAACTATTTAAAAAATTGTGATTGTTCAAATCCTTTTGGATGTAACTCGCAACAGTAAGTGCAATTCAGCCATCCCGCAGACAATTTGCAACAGTATATCAAGTAGACAACCGATGAGAGGCTATAAGTGAAACATATTGGTAGGCAATATGCGACAATCCGATTTGATGCATTCCTGATTAACCAATATACAAATAAAATACTAATACTAATACTAATATGTCATCAATAATTTAACTAACGATTAAACAATGACAACCTATAATTATTATTATTATAGCTTTTAACCATTTATAAACAAAAATGTCCGCTTTAAAACTCAAAATCTCCGTTTGAGCACCTCCCTGTGTTGGACCTAGGGGTATCAAAAATAGTTTACTTCACTCTCTCAGACCTATTGAAAATACATACAAAATTTCAGTAAAATCGGTCAAACCGTTTTGGAGGTATTTGGCGACAAACATTTTTAATATTGTGACACGATAGATTTTTATATATTAGAAGAGATATATTGTAATAAATTAGTAATTAATAATTACCATCTTTAATGTGTATATAGTGTTTTAGAATTATATAATTATATGTAAATGGGAACATAGTTATTTATTTTTAGTACCAACAACTACTTATAATAATAGTGGTAAATAACTTCTACAGAAATAATTATATTAGGTATGTAAAATGTATATATATGTAGAATGCATCAATAGGAAAATTAGTAAGTTAAGGTGGTTTGATGTAGTGACATGGGCAAACTAGAAGTGAATAATACAAAATATTGTAAAATTATAACTATATTATACAACTCACCATTATGAGTGTACCTAGGTATGTAAAATAATAATATGATTTACACATAATTTTATGAAATCATCTTGAATTGTTTAGTATGTACCTACCTAATAAAAGACAATATAATATATATATTTAATATCGTCAATATTCATAACACTAATTACTATGATATACTTGCAAGCCCGGATTAAGGATCGATTGGGCCCCGGGACACCATATACTTAATGGGCCCCCCCTTTCAACTTTAACTTGAAAATAATTGTACTATTACATATTAACGACTTAATATTGTATAATTTTTACAATACAAAAAATATACAGGGTGTATCTTATGTCACTGTACAAGGGTGTTCTTTTAACAATTATGGATCGATGATATGGAATTTCATAAAAACAAAAAAGACGTGTTTCTTTATTTTTAACAGGCATTTTTTTGTTTTGTTTTGATTAAATAAACATTGTAGACATAATTGTTTTGTCCTTAATTACGTAGGTATATTATTTAACGTAAACACAATTTTGTATAAATTTATTATTCAAACATACAATTGAAGTTTGTACATACATATCGAATATATCGGTTTGCGTTGCCGTGTAGACACACAGCTTAATTGTTGAAGTTTTGAAAGTTGTTGGCATCACAAACTGTGGCTCGGATAGGTTAGGCGTACGTTCCCCAAATGTAGGTATAGGTATAGGTAGGTCCGAGTTCGAATCCGTCGTCATGCGCACTGTTAGCGGCGACTTCCATTCGGAACAGATGATTTTTTTTGCATTTTTTTTTCATATAACAAATAATTATTATGTATACACTACAGGTATATGTTTATATGTATGTAGGTATTGATTAATATAATATTACGTATCTATATGTTATTTATTTTATTAGGAATTATAATTGCAAATTTTTCAAAATTGTCATATAAAAATAGTTTGTATCTTTTATTACCGTCTGTCCGTAACATAAAATGCCCTTTGAACCTTAATTAGTTAAAACTTATCGCTCGGCAGTGGAATGGAGAGGATAACTAAGCTTCGCGGAACCATACCGTGTTATCCAACGTCAGGCTACGGCCAACGTTCGAACGTGAAGGTTGTATATGCACAGAAACCCTGGTGATTCTTTTGCACATTTTAATATTTCTAGACTCCTAACAAGTGCTTTCCTTATTCCGGGTTTTTGTTTTTGAATTGGCTGATTTTCGATACTGGTAGGTACAATTTTGATAGACATAATAATAATTATATTAGCATTATTACCTATCCCGTGCGTTTGGCAGCGCGTATCGTTAACGGCTGTTTCTGTACACACTACAAACATTGTACATAAAATGTTTACCATGGCACGTTTCGTTTTTAAAGTTTTTTATATCCACATTCGTAATGGGACTCACTGGTGACTGACACTGTGGTCCACATTGGCCCGTCTGTTTTTTTTTATCAAACATACATTTTTCTTCATTATAGATTTTTTTATTAAATATAGATTTATTATTGAATATCAAATTTGTATTAAATATAGATATTTTTTTACTAAATTTAGATTTTTTCAATAGTGAATTTCCGTACAAAAAAGCTAACAATAAAAAACTATTGAAAAAATCTGTATTTAATAAAAAAAATCTAAAAATTTCCATTTTTTATAAAAAATTTAAACAGTAAAAAATCTAAATTTGAAAAAAAACTTTATTTGATAAAAAAATTTCCATCAAGATTTCTGACTTAATTTATAAAGATTTTTTTGTTGAATATACCTTGGTTGAATAAAACATATATTCCTAGAAATAAAGAAATCTTAATAAAAAATATACATTCAATAAAACATCGATATTAAATAAAAAAATCTATATATATAAATAGATATTTAATAAAAAATCGATATTCAATAAAACAATTGATATTCAATAAAAAAATCTAAATTTAATAACTGAATAAAAAATTAACATCAATAAATAAATACCTTGATTGTATAAAACAAATCTAAATAGAAATAAAAAATCTTATTAAAAAATCTTTATAAACATGTAATTATAGGTATATTCTCCAAATATCACAAGACAACAAGAAGGGCACTTTCATGTAAATTTTTGACTAAATGTTTGCCAAAAGTAGGAAAACTTATGAAATCTTGTAATAAATTTTAAAATCTTCGATATGAATAGAAAAATTGTATAAATTTCAAACACAAAATAATTACGTAAAATAATTTAATAATGTTCCTGATTTTGACAAATTTTGCCAAAATTCAAATTACAAGTGCTCATAAAAAATTATTGTGAATTCAAGCTCAATATTTTTAGATTCTAAATGGAATAATGAATGTATTGATTTTACAATAATGTGATTTTTTTTTAAAAAAATTTTATTTATTTACTTTTTTTGTGTATGTCATCACGGTTTGGGGCAGTAAAACTGCTTCGATTTTCTTCAACTGTATGTTGTCCGGTGGGAAAGTGAATGTAGTTGGTACATTCGGGAGGTCAACATTTAAAGTTCCCAATATTTTTCAAAAGAGCCAAAAAAACAACATAAAAATTAAGGAAAAACGGGAATTTTTAAGCAAGAACGGATTTCGACAAAATCGATATTGGTTTTTACTCTAAAATAGATGAATGGATATACATTAAATTTTTACTGGTTAATTATATTAGTATTTTCTATACTCGATAAAATTTTCAAAATATTTTGATTTGTTTGAACTGTTTAGGGACATTTTTAGTTTCCAATTTAATTAGTTTTTTTTTCTATGAATGTCAATAAAACTTTATTTGTTGGGTAATAAAGCTTGAAAATTTAATAAAAGGATCTTACTATATTGTTACAATGACAATTAAAAAATAATAAAAATCCTAAGTTTGTTTTTTTTCCATAAGCATTTAAAGTTCTATTTTATGTTATTTGACCACATACAAATTGTGTATCAACAATAATACTATAAAAAACAAAGTTAAAAATAATTTATAAATCTATTATGCCTTTAAATGGTCCTATACATTTGGTGAAATTCGTTCTTTATTCACACAAATAAAATACAATGGATTTTGTCAAAAACTACTTTTGCGTATAACAATCTCTGTTTTACATTAATTTAATTTTTATTTATGCTATTGATAACTACTGGTAATTTTTAGTTTTACCTATTAAAGGTATCAACTACATTATTTTTCCCTCCAAACAATATACGGAATTCGAAAATCAAAGTACACGGACACAAAAACAAATAAAAATGAAAAAAACATATCGTTATAAGACCAATACATTCAACGCTCCACCCAGAATCTAAAATTATTAATAAAAAATTCCAGCTGATACATGAAAGTAATAATACTTTACGTGGTATAATAAATTCAGTACCAAATTTGGTATGAGAACTATCGTAAGAGGATGTCAGCGTACCATTTGTTTTTTCTCTTTGACCCACGCGCAACTTAGACAAAACGCAGTTACGCAGAATCATTTTTTCTATGTTTTTAAGTAATCTTAGAGTGAAATCCCCCATTGTAAAAAAGATAGAGAATAATATTTTTGAGGGAATGACATATCAATTTGTCTAAATATTGTCTGAAAACAATTTAAAGATAATTTAAATTTACAACATTTTTTTGTTTATTTTGAAAGTCGAGTACAAAGTGTAAATACCAATACAATTTAAAATCGATATGTTATTCCCTCAAATATATTATCATCTATTTTTTTGTAATAGGGGATTTTACTCTAAGATTACTTAAAACATAGAAAAAATGATTCTGCGTTAATGCGTTTTGTCTATGTAACGCGTGATACAGAAAGAGAAAACAAATAGTGCGCTGATACCCTCATTGATTTTATCCTTATTTACCATAGAGTATCTTATCGTATATCTAAAATAATTAGTTAAGTCAACTGTATTTAATTATAATAGAGTAATAAATGAGAAGTAGGTTTTTGTACAAATAGATTAAGTCTAATATTTTTCTTCCTCATGATACAATATAACGATTGTCACTGGGTATTTACTCACTTTGATACGATTTATGGTACATTTGATTTAAGTATCATTAACTATGATTTATTATTTATTTATTATTATGGCCATAAATAGTAGGTATTTGATTTATATTGATCAAACTGACATATGTCTAGTTAAATCAAATGTACTATAAATCATATTAAAATGAGTAAAATTATAAACACCAAGTGTTATATTATAATGTTTGACTTAATCTGTTTGTACAAAAAGTTACATCTTATTTTTTAGAATTAAATACATCAATATCTCAAAATATTACTTAAATTCTATTCACCAAGCACCGATGAAGAACTATAATATATATTTATATTTATATATTAATTATCATAGTACTATAGTAGGTAGTTTATCTTACTATCTATAAGTACCTAATACGGTATAAAGTTTATACTATAAACTATAAAATATATGGAATAGCTTAAAATTAATCTAACATATTTTAAAAATAAAAAAATGTAACAAATATTTGGTTTGTAATTCAATTAAAAACAATTTATTTATTATAATATAATTAACAAACTACTAAATATTGTAACGATTCGCAGTTTACTGACTCGTCATTTATGTCGCACTCGGCGAATTTGCTTAGGTAAACAGAAAACAGGAACGTAGAGTACGAGCATATATATTATTGGCATAGCAGCCAGTCGAGTTTTGAACCGTGAAATAGAGACTATACATCAGTCTACTATAGTCATATTTATAATATTATAAAACGTAATTAATTGATTAACTTTAAGTATATAATAACGTACCTAATAGTTAAATTATAATAATTCAGTATTGTTCAACTCGTACTCCGCTACTCCTGTTATCTTCAATAATATACTACCCTTAAGAACAGGGTTACTCAGGTGATAGTGTATTTTATTGGTTATAATATTATAATTATTTTAGTCTTGAATAAAACATTGTATTCGTTGCTATATCGTGTTAATTGTGTTAGTTTATGAACGCAGGTCATAAGTTTCTAGGACCTGTAAAATATAACTCAGAAAACTTTATTTATATCAATTCAACAACCCGGATCTAAGGACCGGTTCGTGTAGTGGGAATAGCCAACCAACTACTCCTTAACTGGATAGAGTTAGGTATAAATATCGACAGCCACTGGGTTTGACAGCCGAAGAGGTGTGTTACAATATTATTAATGAATTGAGATGTATACCTTACTGTTTCCAAAACCATAATTATGTATCAAATTATCTTTGAATAATTTAGCACCTTCGATAATACATTCATGCGATAATGCACTTTTTTTTGGCATAATTAAAAATGGATATGTGAATTATTATAATACTATAATTTACTATACGATTTAAAAAATAATTACGTACAAACACTTATCACATGATGAAAGTAATTAGATAATTATATTATTGTATAATCATATTATGATATCTAGATGAGACACTACCGGCCGCTTGCTACAAGCAATAACTATGTAAATGTGGCCGACGATAAAATACGGGATGCCCACAAAAAATCAATGCAATACACATTTCGAAACCAATCTTATCTTATCTAATTATGTGAAAAAATAATAAGCATACTATTATCTTTATGAGTATATTAACAGTAGTAAAAAAATTAAAGTAAATAATAATTTAAAAAAACTTAACAATTATAAAAATATGGTAATTTACATATTAAAATTTAACATAATATTATTAAAAAATAGCGAATTGATTCCAAATAAAATTGTTATCGGTACAAAAAACGTAAAAGCGGATTATTGAAACAAACATCAGATTGTATAAAATTAAATTAACCTAACATACGCTCCAGCATTAATCATAAACATTACGACGTAAGGATTAAAAGAAGTTTATTCCTTTACTGGAAGGAATTAAAATGAGGTTAGACATTACAAGGCATACTGAAAGCAACCAAACTGTATGATATGAGAGCTTTATGACAACTCTGCCAGTGAAAAAGGACACAATGCGAATGTTTGTAATATTAATAATGTATGTAATAATATTATTATATTTTAATTATAAGTATTCAGTCTTTTGTCGAAAGAGAGTTTACCGAATTTTGTTGTAATCACCTTTTCGTAAAAAATCTGGGCGGCGCACGGGATAGGCATTTTAGGGGCATTTGTGTGTATAATGCATATCGCGTGCAAGTTATCTAGAATGACTCGATATTTTTCTTCTATAAGGAAATAATCTATGAATCATAAATTTTTTCTTGTTAATTAGTAACCATAACAACAAAATCTCCATCAAAATCGGTCAACAAAAATGAAAAACGTATATTATCCGTATATTATTAACATTTTAATATTTTAATGTTTACACTTAATTTATGTTAAAAACTATAAAACATACGTAATTATCGACCCATCTATTTGCGAGTCACCAATGCTGTTAATGTATGTTATTCCCTATTTTATATTTTATACTGCTATGAAATAGTAATTTATTGAATAAAAATATTAAAGATATAGGTAATGTCCAGTCTTGGCGATAGACCGCGATCAGTCACTACGTAAAATATAGATAAGCGCGAGCGACCCGCTGCGCTGATTACGACGGAACGTTATTGGATTTTTAGTCTGCGAACAGCTGCGACCGAATGCACTGTCAATCGCCGAGTTCTATAAGTGCGACAATAGTCAGAACAAAATTGTAAATTATAAAATAAAAAAGGTTTATTTAAGGTATATGTTTAATAAATTATTTAAAATTAACATGATGATTTAGCGTGTGTTTTTATTTACCAAATTTAAATAATAATCAACAAAAGTTCAAATTACCGTGCGTTCAATTTCGTAAAGGTTACGATTACGGCCCGGACATATAATAAAAAAAAAGTTTTTTAATATTGGTTGGAACAAAAGTTATATTCTATTTGTCAAGTCTTCCTGTAAACAATACATTTTACTAATAAGAACGAATTAATATTACGTAGAAAAAAATAGATAATCGTGAAAAAATCTTTTCATATCAAAATATTATAATACAACACTAATTACTATTAGTGTCCAGTGTTGATACAAACTTTTGGTTTTCAAATGAGAACTTTAATTTTATTGTTTAAAGGGAACGAGGTACACCGAAATTCGTTGTCTCTGTCTTACAAGTGCGTAACATAACAAATTCTGTTATAAGCAAATCACGTTTAGCTCCGCTAGTCTAAAAATTAGTGAGTTAACTTTTTATACAATTTAAAGATATGATTATTATATAGGGCATCTAATACTTAAGCTTTTTATTATATCTTAATTTTAAAGTGAGTTATGAATACCTATTTTAAAATTGTAAATTGTTTGTACACTTGCTAATTTTCAAATACACATAACTTATTAAAATCAGAATCATTTTTACTGTTTATAATATCTTTGGAAAATGCTTCACCAGTTTTTTTGTAAACACGAATAAATTCAAGGAAACTTTCAATTATTTCAAACTTATTTTCATTAGTGACGAATCATTTTTGACATTTTTTTTACTTTTTTATTTTGTCTGATATAATTTGAAGAAATTCTTTCTGACTTCCACGATCTCCCCGACGTAAATACCTATAACTCTATCACATTATTATTATTATTAAAGTTTGCAATATTCATTTGCGTCGGCAGTCGGCGAACCAACCTGACCGACGCAATTTAGTGCGCAATAATATAATATATGATTTAAGTACATGTGTGTTAGTATGTGTGTATATTGTGCTTAACTGATTTATTGAGGTCTGTGTCAATAAACAATAAGTAAAGGTGAGTAGTTATCCGTTATAATATTGGCTGCAATTGTGCAACGGACACCTGTTTTTACCCATATAATAGTTTACCTTATTGTTCGAAGCAAGCAATAAGGCTAGCGAGTTATTAACATTAGAATTTACTAACAAAAATCGCAAGTTGATTTCGATCATTTCAATATAATACGAGTAACTTATTTTCGTTATTCACTTTTGACTCAATGCATACTTATCGAGTTAATTTCCTATCTGTATTGAGTCAATTGTACTGACTGCGTTTTTATACAATCGTTAATGCGCATTAAGATTAAGTTGATTCGCGATTAGGTAGGTACATATAAATACATATATACTTTATGTGGCATTTTAAGTGGCATAAATCCATAAAGATACTTTTTCCTATATATATCCAAGGCTCAAATCTTAAATAAATAACGTCTAAATTAAATTATAAATTAAGCGATTATATTATTTTCATATGATTAGAAAATTTCAAGTTTTAACTTTTGATTAAGTTATAGCATTAAGTTAACATCTGGTGTAATGTGTTCCTGTTGTATAGTTTGCTTGATGACTTTTGATATTAATTCGTCGGCCATCGTTGCGGCGGAGACTTTAATATAGAGTACTCTTGGTCGATGAGACCTATACCTAAAGACAATAAGAATCACGCAACACCGATTTCCCGCAGACTTGTTCGGTATAAGTGTATAACATAGGTAGTCGATTTTCGAGGGTGTGACAAGCCGGTCGGATACAAAACGCTTCCGTGACGATGGTCATTATAGTACGTCCACGTTTCGAGTCCTCATAATACCACACATTCATAATGTTGTATCGCATGTATATCAGAACAATACGACGATAGTATAATTATTGTATTATGCGTTGGGCGTGGAGTCGATTACAACGAGAGGGCGAGGGATAAATACGCCGCGATTGGCTGTATAGGTCGGTACGCAAAAGTTAATAAAGTTATAAAAGTTATACGATGCTTTCCTGAATCTCTGACTGCGCGAACGTTATAATGTTGCGCTGAATAGTTGTTGTATACAGCGCGATTCACCAAGAATGCTTAAACCTCCATTTTTTCTCTTAAATATCAAATAGGTAGGTACTAGGTATTCGAATTTATTCAAATTCTGATTTTTGGTTCTTTTAAATATACTTGAGGGAAAATGTTTTATACCACTAAGGAATGCCCCACTCAGTGCCGTTCCCAGGTTTTGCGAGGCCCTGGGCATCATTAGTATTCAATGCCCTGGATTTACAATATTATATCGAAAATTCGAAATCCATAGGTACATTAGAATAGTGCAGGTTCTCAATTTTGTTATAGGTACTACCTAGTCAAGTACTCCAATACCACCTGCCAATTACGAAAATATCTTCGTACTTAACTTAATAACCTTCATTTGTTATCAAAAAATATATACCTTATTTACATGTAAAAGGTTGTTTAGGAATTATATACATTTTTACGAATACAAACGACATCTACACCGTCGATATTTATAAAACCGCTAACCACCTAATATCAAATGACAAATACTATTTAATGTTTAAAATAATTAAAAATTGTTTGCATACTACTTATGCCTTTTCTATGGTAACGTCCCACAGTTTGACAAATACTACTCTAGAACACACATTTTTAACATTCAATAGGATTTATTTATGGAACAACCTACTAATCAATTATGCTCCAAAATAATAAAAATAATACAATTAGAGGAACTTGACGATCTTAGCTTTCTTCAAAGCCTTCCAGCTTAAAAAAAAAAAAACTAAACAATTATTTAGAATAAAAACAAAATTATTTTATTCGAAAATAATGACCAAAGTTCGAACTTCGAACAATACTAAAGTTAAAATGAAAATATAATTCTAAATCAATAACTAATAACAACATAGTCATAGTCTTTTCTGATATCCCGATGGATGAGAACGATATTTATCTCGATCGCGACCACTCATAATTTTTTTGACGAATTGATTTTTTTTTTAATTTTGCTAAAATAAATTAAATCGAGTTTTAGACTATAATATGATATATGAAATATCATTATTCATTAAATTAGAAAAATTAAAAGCTGGATTAGTTTCAGGAATTATATTTAATTTCACCCACCTCAACTATATCATAAAATGATCTGTGTCGTTGCGTTTTTATTTTTTAGAAAACATAAATACAATATTAATTATTAAAGTTATCACTTTGAGAACATTAGGTTTTATTTTTACTTAATTATTAAAAATTATTGGTTAGTGCTATCAAAAAAATAAAAACTCTACGACGCAGATACAATTCTTCCCTAATTGTGATGGAAGTTTAGTAATTCTACTATAAATACAAAGGGAGTATCGTAAGTTTTCCCGTCCAAAACAATTTTTGCTATTTATACGTTAGTAAGATAGAGAACGCACAATAAGCTGATATAGCGTTACCTACGATAAAAATAAATATAGGTGTAATTATATTTAAATAAAATGTATTAGGTACCTATGTATAAATAACATGATGTATAATAATACATGATATATGTTTATTTTTAATCAATGTTTGCTTCTATAAAAAATCAACTAAAAATATAATAATTATTGCTTACAGATTAACTGTAATAAACTAAAGCAAAATGCATACATTTTTATATCAATTGTAATTTTTTAGTTTTATTCTTAAATTTAAAAAAAGTATGCAATTAATTGACTATAGATAACCATTTGTTTTAACTCAGTGCAAAATGACATTTTGCAATCCTAGTATTAAAAAAATAAAAGCGATTTTTATTTAATATATAAAAATTAAAAATGTATACTATAATAGTGAAATATTACCTGTGTCCCGTATACCGTATAGGTATAAGCGTATATCGTATATAGCCGTAAGCTGTATGCCCGTTTAGTATGTTTACCTATTACAATTAATTCTTTGCAATAATAATAAAAATAATAGCGGCAGCACGTTGATAAATCACTGTGTAATGTTCAAGATAAAAAGAAAAACAATATAGGGAGTTCACGATTGAGAATTACCACCACCAGGAGATTTAATCGTAAACAAAATTATAGTTAAAAATAAATTCTATAGTGATAAAAATAATTTAATATCAGAAAATATTTTATAGGGTTTCATGCATGAACTAAAATAAATATCTTAGTTCATGGTTTCATGTCATTAAATTAATTATATCAAGTAACAATAATAATCTTAATATATATAAATCTCGTGTCACAATGTTTGTCCTCAATGGACTCCTAAACCACTTAACCGATTTTGATGAAATTTTTACTATGTGTGTAATTTGGCCGAACTTAAAAGATAGGCTAATTTTAAAAGGGAAAGGATTAATCCCGGGAGGTGCTAAGACGGGAATTTTGAAATTTCAGTTGAAAATTTTTGTTTATAAATGGTTGCCATGGGTTTTTAATGATAATAATAATAAAAAAAAACTATTTGCTTTACTTTTAAATATAAATTATAATATAATATCAAACTATAAAAACGTGAAATGAAAATCTCTGTACAGGCTTAACTCTGAAACTACTTATTAGATCTTTTTGATTTTTTTTTTTAAACGTAAGAGTATTTCACGAAGAAGGTTTATATGAAAGAAAATTTTAGGTAGCTATTGGTTAATCGGTCATGTTTATTTATTTGTATTATTATTTTTTGTCAATATACATAACATATAATATAATATACAAGAAGATCTGATAAGTAGTTCCAGAGTTTAGTCTGTATAGTTATAGTCCCTGTATTTACATAGTTAGATATATATATAAATTAATGTTCTTGGGTAGATTAGACCTTTGGGAAGAAGATAAGTTAATTTACAAAGGGTTAAATTTGTTTTTTTTTATTCATCGGTACGGTTAGATTAGGATAGGATTTTGTATAGGTAAATTGATTATATTAATCCATCGTAGGTAGAATTAAGTAAAACCAATAAACTTGGTATAACTTTGATACTTTAGAGTTAAATCATACACCTACGTACTAACAGCACGGCGGGGTCCGCGATCTACCACAGGTAGATTGCCTACTTGATATAATGTACTGCTGCGAATCAGAATTTGTATTCTAAGCAACGGAAAAGTTAAGATAAATTTTGAACACCATACACCGAATATTAAATAACGAATTGAACAAAGTTTGAGTTATACAGAGTTGATACATTTAACGGGCAACGAAGTGCACGGGATCAGCTAGTAATAATATAATATAATATAATATCATACTATAATATGGAATGTTGTTATTATCGACGTCGTCTTTTGAGGAAAAAATAAATACCAATTAAACAAAAATAACTGATCGTATTTACTATGTAAACATTGAAGTTATCGGAGACAATTAGATATATTTAAATTTTAAGTCGTCACTAAAATGTTTGAAAATATTTTATTTACACGATATATGATATTATTGTTTATACGCGAGGCCCTTGGAGGCGCGAGGCCCTGGGCGTGTGCCCCGTTTGCCCTGCCCTCGGGACGGCACTGGCCCCACTCAACTTATTCAAATGAAAATCACCTTTTCCCCTAAAAAAATGTTAATTTGATGAAATTTTGACAATGCTGATGTAGGTATTTAAATCCGAATTCAGACGAGTTGGTTTTGAGTTATTTAATATTATATCTATTTTATATTTTTGTAAAACCATATTTAAGGATTATAAGATCCTTAATATATACAATTCAATAACTCAGAAACCACTCGTTCAAATTATAAACTAATCAGCCTTAAATATATTTTTATCATGAATGTTATAGCATTTCCGTTTATACACCAAAAAAAAAATGACCACCCAAATGAACCATGTAGGTACTTTAGTGTAGGTGTACATAATAAAATTATATAACATGTCGTACGAGTGCGCAAGAAGTATACGCATCACAGTATATTAATAATTATTCTAGACTGTCGTTATATGTTATTATTATTATTATTATCATCATCGTACAGTGTTTATGAGTTTTATTGACGGTGCACTCGAGCACTGATGTTGGGCCTAGGTAAAATGTATCTACATGCAAAGAATTAAAACCATTGCAAAAACCAAGTTAAACTTAATATGCTATTTACAAATTATAACAATCACATTCAAACCTTCATAATTCAAATCATGTAAGTTCTGTATAATATAAAGTCTTAAAATTCCTATAATGTGTATTACTTATTGTTTGTGATACATCTAATACAACTTAATAGATACATTCAAAAGATATTACAAAGTTGCAGTCAGATGCAGATTTAACATCTGAGATTTTGTAATTGTTTTGGGCCGTATTCATAGTCGATGCTTGATAATAAGTATTGTTTAAATTATACCTACTTATGATTGAAATGAGATTCATAAACGAGATTTTTGCCTAAGAAAAGAAATAGTATTACTTAAACTAAGGATGGCTGATACCTACTTTAAGCATTGCATTTAGTTACTATCACAAATTTTTTATTTTTTAAATTAGGACTACTGGTATATATCCGGAAACTGTATTTACAACTCCAATAAATAATCCGCAACATAACATCTTACTTTTTGCACAAATACACGATTATTGATCTTGACGATTGAAATATTAATAAAATGAACAAAATGAACAATACTATTGTAAATGCTGAATATAGCCTATAGGTATTTATAACATATTACAACAATAACTAACAAGTAATAATCCGATATCTATAATAATATTGTGTTATTCTGTAATCCGTGTCAAGTGTCACACTGTGCCACTATGATTAGGGCACAACTAAATAAATTGGGTTCCATGAGTACATACCTAGCTATTATTTATGTTTTTGTTTGATAATGCTGTTGTATTTTTTGTGAATGATATAATTTGTTCACTAAAATTAAAAATGTAAATTATTATGCATACGTATGGCAGGTACACAAAAGCATAGGACCTATACTACCTATAGTAAGATGAACGGTATATAGGGTTTCAGTATAGTTAAAGTTAAAGGAGAACAAAAAAAATCGTAACTTATGAAATTTGAAAACGATTACCAGTTGATACACTTAAAAGTTAAAACAATCACCAAATATTTATGTTACCATTTTAAATTAACTTTATTAATTTATCTTTTACGTTACCTAAAGACCATCAAAGTACTAGTTAGTAATTAAAGCCATTGTCTAAATATATTTCATATTTTTATATTTAATACGCTGTTATAGGTAATTCAACAATTAAAATTAGAAAATATTGTATATACATTCTACATGTCTTAATGCTCTATAGAAAATATGATTATACTTATGTAGATTGGAAGGAGTAAGTAAATATTAAGTAGACATCAGCTCAGAAATAATTTAAACGATAATCCTTTATTAATCAACATATTATATCAATAAATTTATAGAAACTAGTCCATAAGACACTGAGATAATTTAAATCCAGGTTTATTAGAAGTTAAAAGTTTAGAAATAATATGTAGTCAACCCATGCATGTTGATTTAAATTAAATTAATATTAAATACACGTTTGAAAAAATATATAATATTTAATTAAGAATAAATAAATTTTTAAGTGATATTATAATAGATAAAATAATTAAAAATTAAACTAGATCAATCTATATTAAAAATGAAGTGCCATTACATGACTTTTTAAATTTTTTATCTTTTTAAAAATCTGATTACAGATATAACATTCATACAAATGTACACATGTATGTGTAGTTATATGACTTTTTAAATCGCCTTTCAGTGAAAAATTCTGATCACAGATATCACATGTATACAACTTTACACAGGTATATGTCCTTGTATGGCTTTTTAAATTTGATCGAGTAGAAAACCGTTTATCACAGTTATCACACTTGTACGGCTTTTCTCCGGTATGCGTCCTTGTATGCTTTCTTAAGTCTGATGGGAAAGTAAACCCTTTATCGCAGATAGTACATTTATGCGGCTTTTGACCAGTATGAAACATTGTGTGTATTTTAAAATATGATTTTTTATAAGATTTATCACAAATGGCACAAATTAATATCTTCTTTGGTTCCTCTGATTCTTTTCTGGTATGAAACTTCACGTGTTTAGTCAATTTAGCGTTTGAGTTAAATGATTTATCGCAGATAGTGCATTTGTGATGATTATTTCCATTTTGAAATTTCTTATCAACTGCAACTTTACTCAAATTTGAAAATGCATTATTACAAACATTGTGTCTTAAGGGCATTTCCCTTAAGTTAGATTCCATATTATGCATAGTGAGTTCCAAAGAGTGACTTTCGCTAAGCACTGCTCCTTCAAATGCATAACAGTCGATTAAATCTTTTTCGACTTTTATTTTGATTTCTTCATTTTCACATATAGATCTGAAATATATAATTATTTTTAAAATTTATATTATTTAAAAATTAGGAATTATTTTATTTTGTTCATAAAACAAATATATAGATACTACGCAAAATCTAGAAGACTTTTTGGTTTAAATTTTATGAGATTGTCCACCTTTTAATTTTTACAAATTTATAATATAGTAGCTGTACATAATAGTATTTATTTATGGTTTGCTACTAATGCCATGATAAATGAGTTATATATTTTAATATGTTATTTATTAACTCGACCAACGTTATAGATACTCTAGTGCCATAGCTAGGGGGGGGGGCTTAAGGGTTTAATCCCCCCCCCCCGAAATATCAAATTGAAAATTTAGAAATTGTATATACTATTTGCCTATATTTTCCCTCTTCAATTTGTACCTGTCCAACACTGTAGGATTAGAATTGGCCAATACCATTATTAGTACTTTGTCAGGTTTAGGCATAAATTTGAAATACTTGCGTGAACAAGATTATGATGGTGCAGCCAACATGCGGTCTGTTTTTAGAGAAGTTCAAGCTATCATGATGCAAAAGTATCCAAAAGCTATATACACACACATTGTTTTGCCCATTGCTTGAACTTATGGCTCAATGTTGCTTTAAAAGTTCAGCTAGTCAGAAATACTCTCGGAATAGTGCAAGAAATAAGTGCATTTTTTTGTGTATCTGCTAAAAGATCTTATATTTTATGGCAAAAACTGGAACCAAAACCTTTCTCTGGCCTGAAAAAATTGTGTAAAACAAGATGAGGTAAAACACCATGAGTCCATCTTGATTTTTGTAGAGGGTTTTTATGAAATAGTATGTGCATTAGAAGAAATTATGTTAGAAGATAATAACAAAGTTGTTGCATCTTTACATAAATCTTTATGTTATTTTTCATTTATAATTACAATATGTATAATGGAAAAAGTCCTTGGCTTAACTTATTTTATTTCAACATTTTTGCAAACGGAAAATTTAGATCTAGTTACTGCTATAGAGTCTGTTAAAGAAAAAAACTCAAAAACTTGAAGATATAAGAAACGAAGAAACATTTTCTGCACCATCAAGCTTGTGAAATTGGTAAATTCGTTTAGAGTAATTTCAATTATACCAAGAATAGTAGGTACTCAAAAGCACCGAGAAAATTATCAAGTTCACAATAATGACTATGCTTCTGAGTAAAGGCAATCAATTTTTTATGTATATTTAGATGAAATACTTAAATCATTTAATGAACGATTCCAAACAAATTCTAATATTTTTATTTCATTATCATGTATACTACCCAATAAAATTGGAAATTCATCATTCAACGACTTAAAAACAGCAATTTCATTTTATGAAGAAGATTTGGTTATAGAAAATTACAAATTACTTGAAAATGAATTAGAATTTTGGAAACAAAAATAGTTTAGTGAAAAAAATTGTATTCCAAAAAGTCCCTTGGTTACATTACCAAAGTGTCCAGAAGAATTGTTTCCAAATATAAATTTTTTTTTTAAAAATATTATCTATATTATCAGTATCAACTGCATCAGTCGAAATAAATTTTTCTACTTTAAAAAGAAAAAAGCCTTATTTAAGGAACTTTACATGTGAGACAAGACGAAATGGTTTAGCGCTGATGAATCTACACAGTGATATACATATTGATTCTGATGTAAGAAAGAAGATTAGATTTGAAATTATAAACAATTGTATATCTGTTTATTTCTTTGGTTATTTTTTTTTTAATATTATTATTATTATCAAAGTTAGTAAAATCTGTATTTTTAGTTATTTTTACAATTATTTAATTGACTTAATTTATACCTATAGTTCTTATTTATATGAGTAAATTGAAAATAAAAGGAAAAAAATTATAGTAAAATTGTTATTAATATTAATAAATCCTGTAGTACCCTAGCCCTAGCAAATATAATAGCCTTAGACTCCCCCCCCCCCCCCCCCCCCCCCCCGAAAAAAAATCCTGGCTTCGCAACTGTAGATACTAGATATAATGAACATATTAATGATTAGGTAATCGACAACTGTTGATAAAAGAATTTTATTTGTACACAAAGTTGATCTTTCATAATAAAAAGTTTTTGCAAGAAATTTTAAGTTTCTTGAGTTTCTTTTCCAATGTATTAATATTATTATTATATAAATTAAACTTTTAAAACATTATAAATATAACAACTTTGATCTATGAAAATTAATTTGTCAATGAACGAACTAATAATGATCATAATAATAAAGAACTTAGTTTACATTCAAGTTCATTTCTTGAAAATTGATCTCGTGCATGTCAAGTTCACGCAATATGAAAGCGTTATTTAGACATAATTAAAAATTTAACACAATTCTGGACTTAAAGAATAATTTAATTATGTTTAATTATGAAGGAACCAAAGTAAAATTAAAGATAGCACAGGAAGCCAAACCAATAAATACCTCACAAAAAATAACTAATAATCAAAAAAATAAGGAAATAATACATTTTCAATAATTTTGATAAGCCCAAGACATTTTTAACACACTAAAGCATTTAAAACACTTTTGCTTAAATCAGTCAATAAATAATTTAGGACTACCTAAAGTTTGTTTGGGGTCAGATATAAAATACTAGATTTTTATTTCAAATTTGATTAAATTCACATTTTTAAATACAGATATAAAATTAAATATGATTAAATAGAAACAACTTTGGAAACAATTGATACCTACTTCACAAATAAATATAATAATTAATTTACATGATATGGAGAATAGTCAACATATTATAAACCAATAGATTTGGTAGATATTATTTTAATAGCTAAAAGCAATAATTAAAAAGCTATAACTAAATAGCAATAATTATTTCCAAAAACATAATAAAATATACTCAGTAAATAAGTTAATAGGCTGAACAATTGTCAATCTCAGATTTATTTTCAGAATAGGTACAATGATTTTATATCAATGAATTCAAATTTAACACATCCACTACAATAAACCACATACCACTAGATGTACAGTTAAGTTACCCACTTGCCAAACTTTTGTATTAATTATTTATTATAAACTATCTTTTTATAGGTTAAGGTTTAAAAAACATGTTAAAAAATTAATAAAAATAAAAATTGTACCATCAAATTTAAAATTACACGGTTATTTAAATATTTATTCATACCTTTTTTGTATTAATTGATAATCATTGTGATGCCATGTTTCATACACTAATTCCTCTTTGACAATTTGATTATTAAATGATTCATCATCAATATTTTCCTGTTTGATCATTCCATTAAATACCTGATGCGTTGGTCTAAATGGTTGTTCCATATTGAATTAATTGTCCTCTTTGTTGCTTGTTTATCTGATAGACACTGTGAATATGAACCATTAAAATTATTTACTTTTTATGTATTTTTAGGGTGTGCATTTGCACATATTTTTTTCTAAAACTTTTTCTTTGGACTGTCATAAATAAAATAAAAACAATGATATTATGTATTTAAAATTGAATATTGACTCAGTATTTAATTTATTTTTTTTTACTTTTTAAATACATTTCACAATTTTCCTACAATTTACCATTGACCAATTTATAACAGTTATAAAATATAATAAAAAATAGTATTCCTAATTAAATATCTCATTCCCTACGCACCTTTTTCTGTTATTTAGCTATATTGGCTCTTTTATGTACATAATATGTCTCTGACGATATGAATATCTACAGTGCGAATTTGTTATACTAGTGATGGCAAATCAATTTCTATCAGAAAATAAAAAGTTGTATGCAATAGATGTATGAAGAAATATGTTGTTCTGAGAAATGTATAATAGAGTTGGTACATAAGTGTTAAACAAAGATTATAGCTATGCAAAAATGTATATAACTGCTAAGATGTCACCACATCTGCATGTGTTGTCTCAGTCTTACAGATGCGTAACATAGCTAATTTACGCTCATCAGATCACATTTATTTTTGTCAGTTTTAAAATTAGAGTGAATTGACCTATTTAAAAACATGATTTTAAGAACATAATCTGTGTTTGAATGTAGGTCTTTTAAGATATGTTGTATCATGCATAATATTATATAAAAATATTACAGTTAAAACTATTAACTTGGTTAAGTAAACAATCATACTAGGTATGTAACAGGTAAAATACCAAAACAAATTATACAATATTCAATAAGCTAAGTAACAACGTAGAAACATGTAATCCAACAAATTAGGTTAAGATAACAATTATGTAATAAAATAACAATTAGTATAATTTTAAGCATAGTCAATAAGAACAATGTAACTAGGTTAAACTTAATATCAATATTACCGATTGTGCTTTGATAGTAAAATTGATATATAAGAAATATGTGAAGACAGAAAGAGGGTCAGTGAGTGGTGATCATGTGACTCGATCGCCACTGGACATCAAAGTATTAATAAAAGTGGTTATTATAATTAAAAGGTTCGTTTATTTGTGTACGTTGGTGATCGGCGAATACGACAGAAGGTTAAATTTTTTAGAAAGTTATGCGTACATAATGTAGAGTAAATTAAAAATGCTCATAACTCACTTAAAAAATGAATAATAGTAAAAACCAACATACGAACACATAATAGGTCGATTCATTCTAATGTATAAACTAACGGAGCTAAGCGTGAAATGCTGATCGTAAATTTGCTAAGCTTAGCAGTTGTAAGACTTGAGACTATGAGATTCTCATATCAACATTACCAGAGATACTTTGATTTCATTTTAGTTTAAATTCCTACATAGAGAACATTGAGTTCAGTATTCAATTTTGATTCATCTGCTATAAACTGTTGATACGAAACACATTTATTACAACTTACAAGGTACTGCTAGTTCACGCTGTGAACGGAGGCGAGAATTGTTGCGATCGCTGTAGGGTTATGTGAGACAGCCGACGATTGCGTGAAAACCAACGTGGTTTCCGTACCGTCAACAATTCTGGTCAGGATATGGATGAGGACCGGTGCGGGGTCGACGGGTTCGATTTCACAAAGAAAGTGCGCGTTCGGGCCTGGTTTGTCGGGAACGGCACAAGCGTCTAGAAACAAAATTACCATAGATAATGTAGATATCTTTATTATCTATGAAAATTACAGACAACGCATGACTGAATGGCTGCAAGATGACGGCCTTGTGTTCTTATCAATCGTACCTCTTCACAAACATTTATCAGTATTATCACAGAATACTTTTATTGCCCATGTGATATTATCTCAAGAGATTATGAAATATTTAAATATCAAAAAAATTCATAGTTCATAAAAATAATTATTAGTAATTCAAATATTCAATTACAATATTGGATATCAAATTGGTAAACAATTTCTTGTATAGATACAGGTAAATAGTTATAATAAAATGTCAACATTCAAATTAGTAAGTATAATATAGTTAAGTTCACATTACCTTATTGTCATAATAATAATAAATAATAATTAGGTTAAAAAAATAAATAAATATAATTGGTTAGTAATAAAATTTGTTATGAATAATAGGCTTTTGCCATTTTTAAAATTTAACAATTATCTCAGGTGTCTTACTTTCTTTCGTTCATCAACAATAAGGATGCATTTATATTATTCTTTTTGATTTTGTTCAATACTAAAATAGTTGAAGTTTTGTGTGTTTTTTTTGTCTTTTTGGTAGAAAAAAATTGACGCTGATGTATAATTTTTTTTATTTTCAGTGAAATATTGAATGACATTTTTTTAAAGGCTTTTTAATAATATTATTTCTTAATGCTAATAATGTAGGTTGTGCAGACGACTAACATTTCTTTAATACATCAAGTTCTTCTAAACTTGAAATAGTATTTAACATTGTATCAAATCTGTTTTTAAATTTTTGTTTTTCATATTCTAAATTAATTAACCTAAAAAGTCAAAAAGTAAGTTCATATAAACTTCTATCTCAAAACATTATTGATAATTGATTTTTTTGTAGCTGATTTGAAATTTAGTACTGGATAAATTTATTTATAATGAAATAGTATTTATTATAAATAATTGTGCGTAGTGTGAAGGCATTAAGATAAAATAGACATTATTATATTGGCAATTTTACACATTTTTAACTACAAGTTAATTTACAATTTTTCATGATTTTTGTGAATTTGATTAAAATCTCAACTTCAGACACTCTTAAAAATGATTTCAATCAACTTTTTTTTAATTTCCACTAACAACAACCTCTATGATTTATATAATCTTCCATTTTTTTTTCAATCATTTAATCAATCAGCTTCAACAACTGCATATATTGTAGCTTCTAAGAGCGCATTAATTGTAAAAAAATTGTGCTATGAAGAAATTGCGGCCAATTATTAACCATGAAGAAAAAGGCAAGTTAACTTCTATTACAATTTTAAAAATATATTGCATAGCTGGCCATAATATTTGCATATGCTGACTTATTTTGTAATAAATAAATCATAGGTAAAAAGTCTTTTATTTTTTATTAGATACAAGTGATATTATTAATAATCCGGATGAGTATGATGATGGAGCTGCTGCAATTAACACACCCGCAAGATGCTTGGCAAAAACAACTAGAATGATAACACCAAAATCTTTGTCGAACACAACTGTACTTACTACTATACCAAACTCACTGTCAAAACCAACAGCAATTCAAATAGGTAAATTATATTTAAAAATTACACTTAAAAAAATAAATGTTTAAAACTTGATGATTCATTTAAATATTAATAATATATAATTTACTATAACAAAGAAGAAATTTACAATAAAGACCCAAACATATTTGATAACTATAAACTTTTTTAAAATTTCAATTATATTGCTTTTGTTCAATATAAAGTATCACTCTGTCTGTTGGATTAGGTAGTACAATTAATAATTAATTTGTGGTAACCATTTTTATCAGGTGACAACTGCAGTTTTAAATTAAATTATGTTAAGACTCCTGAATCTCCTAAAACATCTGAAATTTTCACTTGTACACCAACTAGATTGACTAGTAATAGTATACAATGTCGACCTATCACACAAAAGGCCCTTGTATCAGTTTTTTGAGGGGCCCCATCATAAAATACAAAATGTACTTGACATTTTGGGGAAAAATTCCCACTACTTTTTTCCTTTAAAAATACATTTATTCAAATTCTGATCTATAAAATTTTTAATTATGTGTACCAAAAAACAATATATTCAAAGTCCTGATATTGTTTGTACTAATATTAGAGTGTCCTGTATACAACCTCTATTTTTCAAATGAGAATCTCATTTTTTACTGCATATTATTTAGCAGATAATGTTCTTGTAAATGTAGATGTATCTAAATGTACATTCATTTTTTTTACTTTGTTAGAGTGTCAGAAAATGTATTCTTTGATTCCTCCTATTGAGTTCATAAGCGATCAATGATATATGTAATATGTGAATAAATTGGGATTCAATTATTACAAACATGAAGTCCGAGGAAGGAGTTTGTATGTACAATAGTTTTATCCTTCAACTTGTATATAGTAACTAATATAATAACCTATCAGTTTGAGTATTGTTGATAATATTATAATCTAACGTATTTATATGTATTTAGCATGCAAACTTAGAAGTACAAAAATTGAAGAAGAAGAAGAAGAAAGAGGAACAAATTGCCATCAGAAACATCTTCTTTGCTGGAGTTCATACTTAATAAGCAATCAATGGTGTATTAAGAAAATTTGGGATTCAATTATTAACAAACAAGAAGCCCGAGTAAGGTGCTTGTATGTACAATAGTTTTATTCTTCAACTTCTATACAGGGTGTATCAGCAACCTTCAGTGTTGGGTAAATTACTTTTAAAAAGTAATGAAATTACGTTACTCATTACTTCAAATATTTTTATTTAAATTACATTTGCATTAACTAAAATTATTTTTATCACATTACATTACTTTTTCATTAATAAAGTAGTGTGTTACAAATAACGTTACTTTTTTTTTTAACCATATTCAATTATTATGTATATATATGGTGACCAGGTATACATTTTTAAAAAAAAAGTACATATTAAAACTTAGATCCTCCTTTGCCTATTCACTATTCTACCCATTTTACCCATTTCATAGCCCATAGTCCATTGACCATTGGTCATCTCCTACTATAAAAGTTGTTTTCTTTCATCGGATTACTCTATTTTTTTGATTATTATCAACTATAAAAACATATTATTTGAAATTATAATGATAACTCATTTCGTCTTTATGATAAAAATACTTTGAAATTTAAGTAATTTAAAGTAAACTTATATTTAAGTATAAATTATTTTTTAAAGGTAAAATATCAAATGTAAAATTTAATTAAATAAATACAAAACTTTATTAATATGTAAATCTATGAATTATATGAATCACTATCACTATCACTGATAAAACAAAACAGATACCTAACAAATTGAATTAACTATGCTACCAACTAATCGTAATGCTTTAGGTCAAACCATAAAATGTAAATTAATAACCAAATTATAATAATCATTAACATGTATTAGTCCATAATATTTTCAAAAAAAGAATACAATTCCATGTACTTAACACTATTGTTAAGGACACTAGGGCACTCATAAACAAAAAGTACTGTCCTATGAAAAAAAGTACGTCTGATCACCATATGTATATAATATCTAGTTTAGTATTTTACAATCATAGACCTAGTGGTAATCGACCTATTATAGTATTATCTACAAATGTACAATTATCTCACTTACATGGCTATATAGTCATAGGTCATAAATCATAATTAATTTTTATTAAAAGTGAACTCTTTTTTTTTTTCCTAATGAAGTGATAACGACTGATGATTATAAAGTATTTTAAACTAATACTACCATTGAACCTAGAAAAAATTGAAACAATAAATACAATCAATTATTTGAAACTTTAATAACTTTAAATATAACAAGACTACCTATAGAGAACAACATAACGTAAAATACAAAATTTTGAAATCAGAAACTGTAGTTTTTACTAGAAGTTTATTTTTGGCATGGCCGTTTTCGACCAAAAACATACCCTTCCCTTTTCAGCCAATTCACTTTTTGACCAAATCGTGCACTTCCCTTTTCAGTCAAAACAAAAACTTATATCATATAAATATGATGTAAAAAATATAAAATAATAGGTATATAATTTATGTAAAATTATGGCAAATATTATATACTTTATGTTATATTCTTAGAATATTATTAAAAATATAAGTTTTACATATAAAATGTGTAAAATATATAAATAAATAATTGTAATTATAAAAGGGTGGGTAAGTGGATGTCGCTCTGCTGTACAGTAGGTGACAAGTGAGTCACTGTAATAGATGGTGTTAAATTTGAATTCAATGATATAATATCATTGTATAAGAAAAACGATTCTGAGCGAAAACGGTCAGTCAGCCTATGATATTACCAAGTATATTTGATGAATAAAGTAATTTATATATAACCTATTTACGTGGAACCTTGTTTTAGATTTTCAATCCTTAGCTATAAAAGTTGAACATTTTATAAATTTTCAACTACAAATTAACTATTAAATTTTGTTTAAATTCGAACTTTGAATGCTTATAAAAAAAATTTGTGGCTATGTATATTTAATATTTTTCAACTCCTATTAGAACGATAAATCAGGAGCCTTATATTAAATTTTCACGCTTTTTTACCTAACAAATAAAATTTTATTGATAACTAAAAAAATTGAAAACTGATAAATAAAAAATAGAAAATGCTAATATTAACATTCAGTGAAATTTTCAAGTACCTATCTACAGTCATACGTTTTTTAATTACAACAAAATAAGAAAATTGTTACATGAGAAATCGAGTGGATATCATAAGTTGTAAAAAAATGAATTTCAAACGCTCATAAAAATTGAATTTAACTTTCTTGTAGACATTTTTTTTTGATAAAGGTAAACAAACTTATGAAAATCTTGTATTACATTTTTTATGAATTTTCATCTCAATAGAATTTGCTAATTTTCGTCATTTTTACGTATTTTATCAATTAAAAGACATTTTAAGTATTTTGTAAATTAAAAAAACGTATGACTGTAGATACTTGAAAATTTCACAGAACGTTTATATTAACATTTTCTATATACGATAAAATTTATAAAATAATTTGACCTAACAATTTTTTGCTCAGAATCGTTTTTCTTATACAATGATATTATATCGTTGAATTCGAATTTAACGCTATCCATTACGGTGACCCACTTGTAATCTACTGTACAGCAGAGCAACATCCACGTACGCACCTTTTTTTAAATTCATCATTGCTATAGTTTTAGATCTTTTTAATAAGTAATAGAAAAAAAAGGTACCTAACTTTATCAACAATTTAACTAACCTATTAACCTATTAAAATACTAAAAAAAAATATTTTCATTCAAATTATTTATAAACGGCTATGTATATTTAACAAATAAAATATTAATTTGTATGGTTTATAATAATAACATTTCAAATAATGTATAAAATATTTTTAAAAAAAGACTGACATACACTCAATTTTATCTATTGGAAGGGGTGAGGAGGTTCATGAAATTATTAAATACATTTTTTAAATATAAGACTTTATTATAAAACCAAAGATTCGTTTCTTTGTTCAAAATCTAACAAGTTCATGAGGATTTATCTCCCATATTCCTCGTGAGTAGGTCCCTGCCAATTTTTTTTTACTTCAGGACTCAAAATGTCATAATATAGCGGAACTGCATACGAATAATATTTTTAAACTAAAATCGTTTATATTCTTATTTTCCACAACATGTAGCTATGCGGGATCAATCGAGTCACGGTTGAGATTCTGAGCGGAGCGAAAGAATTTATATTGTATTTATAATGATGTGTGTTTTTTTCTGTCTATTATCAACATTTTAGGAAGTTAAAATGTTGACTAACTTCATTAAAATTTTGAAAATATTCAATCTATTTTTACTTCATAGCTTAGAATTATAAATTTTGAAAGGAGATTCCCCACAAATTTTCTTACAAAATAAAAGTTTACCAAAAAATCACTTTAATTTTTTATAAATATAAAATGTTAACGATATTGGATTATTATCAGTAAATTTACGAATTTCACGTATCAAATTTTGATATTTTGTTGTAATTAAAAATCTAATTACCGTGAACACTTGAAAGTTCACCAAATGTTAACATTTGCAATTTTCCACACATGTTAATATTTTCAAACAATTTTGTCTTTTTTGAGCTATTTATGGCCATATAAGAACTCTTTATTTTACTAATTATTTTTCGGTTCTTTTCATAGCTAAAATTAAAAATCTTAATAAAAGGTTCCCAACAAGTTTTTTACCTATACTAAAAAGATTAACTAAACAATAGAAACTTTATCAAAAGGTTCCTAATAAGTATGTCTACATTTATCGTACAGAAAAAAATCACCGGAAGGTCAAGTTATTTATATCTATAAATGTAGAGATATTTTTGATTTTGATTTTTTATTTATCTGTTAAAGTTTGGTCAACGTGTGCCTTAAGTTCGCCAACCCTGCACTATATCAACTATCACTATTATTAATAGTGATAGGTCTATTATATACTGGGCGTAACGTTTTCATGGCTATTCATCCGAGTTATGTACGATATAATATTGTCTATGGTAAATTGGTTAAAACCTTCCACTGTGGTCTGTGATCGAACTTCAGAGCGATTTTTTATACTTAATTGTACGATATGTAAATAACTATAATTTAATTTTAACTTGTCCCACGCGAGCAGCACTTACATGGTGAGTTACTTATACGATATAAACGACAATAACATTTAATCCTAAAGTCTGCGCTATAGTCGTATAGACACATGTGCTCCTTATAAACTCCGATAACGCAACACTATTTACGCGTCAATTCGTAGATATACTAGCAAGAACAGTGACAGAGTTACGCGTTGAAAAATGTAAACGTTGGCAATGTTGGTCATAAATAGGGTTCGGGACTTATTGCGCACAAATTGTAGGAAATATGCATGCATATATGTACTTAAAATAACCGAAATATGCGCAAAAATATGCAACTAACAATTTTTTTAAATATAATTAAAAAATTTGATTTATTTATTTAAATTTAGACAATTTTTTGTAATTAGTTATTTTTTGACAACAGCAACACTATCAACATTATATTACTGAAATGTATGTTCGATTTCGTTTTCTTCGTCTTCTCCTACAATGAAAAAAGGTTGGGTTTTTTTTTAATATATTAAATTATTATTAAATATAAAAATGATGAATTGTTTATCTGTAAAGTTTGACTGTACATTAAGACATTTCCTGATATTATCAAATTTAAATGAAAACTGATTAGGTATATTGAACAACGCAAAAAAGTAAAAAAAAATAAAAGTTAATCTTTAAAATAAAAATATGTACTTAATATAAAACAAAAACTGTGTAAATATGCTATAAATAACAATTGAACTGCCAAAACCGGTAAATATGCATTTTGCTTAAAAAACGGCAAAATATGCGAAAATATGCAATTCAAATTTTTGTATTTCAACCCGTTATGACTTAAAACAAATTTAAATCTTACTTAGACTATTCTGCAGTCATTATTGAGCAATATGCAAATGCAACAAGTCCCGAACCCTAGTCATAAAACTTGAAAATGTAATAAGATCTCTCATAATTTGTTATTCTTGTAGTTTTAAAAAAAAGATGAACGTAAATTCATAATAATTTTTATGAGTGTCTGAAGTTGGCATGTTGATAAAATTCGTTAAAACCACGAACATTTTCAAATTATTTTGAAGTTAGAAATGTATAGAAAAAAATATTATTATTTCTAACATTTGATAATTGAATACAAGATTCATTATAAGTTTTTCTACCTTTTACAAAATAAACTAGAATGTCAAAATACATTTTTATGAGCGTTTGAAGTTCATATTTTTATAATATTAGATTTATACAACGATTTATCATCGAACGATTTTGTTATTTTATCGTAAATCAAAAATAAATAACTTACTATAGTACATACTCAACATTTTCTCCAAACATATTTTTTATAAATTCTTATAGGTTTTATATTTTTTCCTCTATAGATATATAAAACATTTTTTTCCTGTCTCAAACAGTTTTCTGTTTTTATTGGTCGTATTGTCATTTTTTTATATCTAACAGAATCAACTACATTTTTAATATCATTAGGATTATAATTCTTATACGAAAGACCTCCTAAATTGTTGACATATGATCTGGGCATAGTTAATGTGTTTCTGAATTCACCCCACGTTTTGTAATATTTAAGACGATTTAACACTACAGTGTGAGATCAAGTAATTTTCACATAATATACCAATTAACATAGACATGTTAATGAGTAGGTTACCGAAAACCGCAATCTAATACGTCTATTTGATGTTCTGCTACTGTAGATATCAGTTACATAATTTTAAAATCCAAAATATAATATTTTGTATTTACCTCCATAACTCACAGGTACTATGACAACATAATGTCATCAATAAATATTATTTTCTATAGAGGTTATAACTTAAAATAAATAGATATTAACGTGAAGTATCAGTTTCAACTTTTATTAAACGTGTATTCTAAAATTATAAAATAACTAAAAAAGCATAGTGTTGTCCGGAATCACCCCACATGTCCGAAGTCACCCTATTTGACGGTAGCCATTATTAAAAGAATCTTTGGTTCAGATGTCCGTTACATTAGCACTACCAGGGTGTACAAATGTTTATATTAGGATTACAAATGTGTACAAATGGAATAACAATCGTTGGTACCATTTTTTTTTGGAATTTTCAATATGGTGGTGCTAATGTAATGGACCTTTGGTTCAGTCCTTTTGAATGGACCTTTTAAGCCACTACCACCCCCCCCCCCCCCCACTGCGGACAAAATTTGCGCACGCTTATGATTATCTATGCGATATATCTACTATAAGAAAACTAGAAAGTACCAAAATTATAATAATACCAGTGTCATAACCACAAAATAATACTTAAGGTCACATAAAAAAATATTATCTTTAACGATTGAAATCGTCGTGTTCATCTAACACGTAAGACATACGCCGCTCTTCCAACTCCAACTCTATGACGTCAGACGCATATTTTCAAACGCCTGTATGTCATTAAATAAATAATATTTACGTGTGAGACACACACAGGCGAGGACTGGTAAAAATGGCACGAGACGCTGAACAATTTAAAGGGAAAATAACAAAATCATTTTGGGGCAAATTTAAAACATGTAGATTATTTATAAAATTTTAATATATTTTATTTTGTTTTAATATTGAATATGCGTTAAAAACTTATATATATTAATATATACCATGTTACAACAAACTTTCAATCAAAATTATATAATATTAGATAACTAATAATCGTAAGCTGGTAACGAACTGCTGTTCATTAGGTGCCTAATATAGAGAGTAACCAGTGGCGTAGCCAGGATTTTTTTTCGTCAAGGGCTGATCAACTTTTACACTTTTACACATTAAATACGTACTAGCACAGATAAACAGCTGAAAAGTGTTAATACTTATGGTACATTTTTAAATATTTTAAATACAATTAAGACTTTTTATGCGGCTATCATAGACCATTAAAATATATTTTTAAATTTTCTCAACATTTCGGGGGGGGGGGGGGGGGGGCTGCAGCCCCCTCAGCCACTCCCCTGGTTACGCCACTGAAAGTAACTGTAATGGAAGTGTTAAGTTAAAAATCTATGATATAAAATCATTGTAAACGATTAACGATTGTGAGCGAAGACGGTCCTATAAAAGACGGTAGGCCTATAAAATGACTAATTACCAAGTATATTAATTGATGATATTATTGTAATTTATTTTACTATTACGCATTAGTATACAGTAGGTTAAATTCATTTTTTTTCGAAAGAATTGCAATTAAAAATGTTATTGTGTTTAATGTGTATAAAATATAATAATATACCTAAAGAAATTGCAAGCAATTAGAATTCTTTAAATATCTAATTTCATCCAAATTTTAGTTTAAAATATTTACTAAGAAAACTGTGTTTATATATATTTTTAAGATTTTTTGTTTACAACACAGGTTTAACTTTGATGAAATTTTTTTAATTTTAAATTTTAGATTCTGAGCGAGGCGATGGATGTATTGATTTACATTTTACAGTTGCGTTTTTTTTTTTTGTGACTGTCATCACTTTTTAGGTCAGTAAAAGTGCTTGAATTTTCTTCAATAGTAACTTTTCTGATAGGAAAGTGAATCTAATTGGTACTTTGGGGAGTCAAAAATAAAAATGACCCAGTTTTTTTTCAAAAGCGACGTGAAAAACAAAAAAAAAATTAAGGAAAAACGGGAATTTCTACGCAAAATCTATTTTCTAGAAAATCGATTTTGGATTTTGGTGCAACTCTAAAACAAATGACCGAATGTACATGAAATTTTGACTGAATGTTTATATTAGCATTTTCTATACACTATAACATTTTCCAAATATTTTGACTTATTTTGAGCTGTTTGCGGGACATAGTCAGTTTTCGATTTTTTATTTTATTTTCTATAAACATCGATACAATTTTATTTGTTGGGTAAAAAGCGTGAAAATGTAATGCAAGGCTCCTAATATAATGTTACAATAGCAGTCAAAAAATATTAAAAAATACATAGGCGCAATTTTTTTTTATAAGCATTTAAAGTTCGAATTTTGACAAAATGTATCAAATTTAAAATCAAATATACCTAGTATAATATCATAGGCTGACTGACTGTTTTCGCTCAGATCGTTTTCGTATACAATGATATTATATCATTGAATCCAAATTTAATATACCATCCATTACACAGTGACCCACTTGTAACCTATTGTATAGCAGAGTGAGATCCACCTGCCCACCTTTTTAACTATAAAAATATAATTTATTTATATTTTTAACTACAATAGTTTTTTTATTTGATAAATTGTGAACTTTAAATGCTTAAAAAAATCGGTCCTATATTTTTTAATATTTAAACAATGTGTTGAGTTATTATAAAATGTGTAAGGACCCTTGAATTACATTTTAAAGCTTTTTGACCAAAGGTATAAAATGTTATTTAAATTTTTAGAAAAAAAAACTAAAATAATAAATTTCAAATTTCAAATGACTGCACACAGCTCAAAACATGTCAAAGTATTTTAAAAATGTTATCAAGTATAGAAAATTATGAGCTTAACATTTGGTGTAAACTGTAAGTACCTATCTGCAATTATTTATTTTTGAATAACAACAAAATAAGAAAACCATTCGATGAGAAATCTTGTAAATATCAAATGTTTTAAAAATTTGAACTTCAAACAATCATAAAGATGTAATTTTACTGGTAGACTTTTCTTTGTTAAAAATAAACAAACTCATGAGAATAGCATTCAATTTTAAAATCTAACATATAAAATAAAAATTGTTATGAATTTCCAACTCAAAATAATATTGAAAATGTTTGTGATATAGACGAAGTTTGTCAAAATTCTTACTTTTGACGCTCATTAAAATTTATTGTGGATTTCGCTCAACTTTTTTTTAAATTTCAACCATTAAAATGTATGAGGAACCTTGTCTTAAATTTTTAAGTATAGGTACATATTTTATAATTCTATTTTAAGATTTTCTTCAAAATTAAATTGTTGGCCAACGTATGTCAATTGTCTTAACGTCGATACTCGATAACGATCACTATTAGCATATACATTATACACATTAAAAAATTTGATTTCAATTATTTACATAATTATCTTTGTAAATTATTGGAACTAGAAAAGAACGAACAATTTTGTTATTTTTCCTTGAAAAAAAAGAACTAGTTCATTTCCTCGTTCTTTTTTTTTAAAAACGAATTCGTTCATCGTGTCGTTCTTTAAAAAGGGAATTCGTCCAAGAATCCGTTCCTTTTGGAACTCGTTCCTTCCAAACACTGACTAAGGGCAGGTATAATATAACAATGTAACAATCAACTTTTTGTAATTTTGGATAGGTACCTACATGGTATTTGTAAGGTTAGTTAATTCTATAAAGTCAAATCATTTTAGCTTATCAATACCTAATGAATCAAGGAGCGTATTATTAAATATTTAATAATATCTATTAGTAGTTGTTTTTCCCAAATCATAAAGAAAAACTTGTAATAACCTTGATGATTTAAACTGTCTCATCAGTAATTGCGATTGTTTTTAAATGGATTCCTAATCCGTTTACATCCAACTTATTATAATATAAATAAATAACCTATATGCAGGTGGGTAATAGGTAAATATGATATACAATTTCCCGAGATATTTATATTAATAGTAATTAGAGAAAAGTAATTAACTATATTTGATTAAGTATTTCAATAATCATTACATATTAGTTATTTCTATTTATTTTAGTCAACCAGTCGTATTCGTATTATTAACTCCGGAAAATCATAGATTTATTATATAAATTAAATATAGCTCGTATACTATAAAAAATTAATGATTCATGATTCTGAAATATGCTATTTGATATTTGTAATTTATCTCGATAATGTGTGTTCTTATATATATTATTTTAATAACTTAAATAGCTAAATGTTAATATTATATTATTATTATTATTTATTGATTACAGGTGATAGGATGTAGCACTTAGTAATATTCGGCATTGTGATTCTGGGATTTGAATTCGAACATAAAGTTTTGTATAAAAAAATTGATATGAATTAACAATTTGAAAATAACATTATAAATTATATGATAGAAATAAGCACCAAAAATGTTATTAATTTCTACTGCTATATATTACTAATATACTTATCTACAATTTTATATAGCTATTAAACATAATGTTTAATGTTTATGAAGGATAATTTTACATTTTATATTTATAAAAAAAAACTAAAAAGACTAAAGTCTTATGTGTCTACAATTGTCTCTGATAAATTTATTTTTTCGATCTAACATTGACGTGCGTAAAGTTGGCACCTTAAAATGTTCATATCGTCTTCAAAATACATATTATCTATATTTTCTTTCTAAATCATTTGTAACATAAAAACAAATTTTTTACTTTTTTATATTCTAAAAACTTGTGTACGAGACTGCAAATACCGTTTGAGCATTTTTGTTAGACAAAGTTTGAATTTGTATAACAGTAATTCAAAATCTATTAGTGGGTAACTTTTACCCATTACGCTTATTATTATTTAAAAAGAATGTTTTAAAAAGTCTATAACTAGGTAAAATATAAAAAATATATATTAAAATCTATCAATCGTGTAGATTTTTGTTCGTAGTCAATTTTTAATCAATTTCGATTTTTTAACTTTAAATTTCTTAACAGTTTTGATGTTTTTGTATTTTTTTTAATTTTAAATTTTTACGAATTTAGATTTTTATTAATAGTTTATTTTTTTATTCATATTATATTATTTTATTCCATTTTTTTAATATTTCTTTTGTTTTCTAAACGAAAACGTTATTTTTAAAACCCTGTACAAACTGCTTACAAACTTTCAGTTATGTTTTGATGCACATTGTTGAAATTGTAGGGGGAGGGCTGGATAAATTTATTCCGTCAGTAATAAACTAAAAAATAAATTTTAAACGTACTAAATATTTTATTTATTCTTGATATTATTTATTTTTTTGCATATTAATTTATGTGTAATTGAAAGATTATGATATTTATTTAATTTAAGTTTAATTAATTATTTCATATGTTAGCTATTAAACCAATTACCAAGAATGAAGTTACTAATAATATACTTTTCATCAAATATCAAAAATCTGACGGTCTTTACGTTTTTAATTTTGGTTTATTTTTAAAATAGATGCGGAAAATAAACTAATAATTAATAATATATTATGTACGATGTATAGTGCCCGCACGTATGCACGGTGATGGCAATAATAATGATAAATATTTTATTCCTAATTCTGTTTATTTTATAAATAATTTATATTAAGTATATTAGAATTTTAGTAACATTGGTTTTATTCATAATCATAAGTCAAGAAACGATGAAGGTGCTCATGCCTCGTAGTGCATGTTTGTAAAATAAATAAGTTATTAAAAAAATTTATAATTATTCATTAATATAATTTTTGTAGACACACTATTTAATATTATTTATTTAATATAATAATATTAAATATTAAATCTAGACAAGCCAATATTTATCTAAGCTTAACATTAAATAAATAGTAACATAATTATCTAGATACTTTGAAAGATAATTTATAGGTAGGGTATATGCCTTTGAGTGCTATAGGTCGCACTTCAGCGATGATGCGGGGGCGGCAGTCATTGCTCTCACTAACCGTTTTCAGACATTAAAGCTGAGCACGTTCTCGTCCAGCCATACCGTTGCCGTAAAGGTCTCATACGGTAAGGGACGTACGGACCACATTGTTCTAGTGTCGTTGTATTTTAAATACAGCTCGCCGACAACTTCACACATTGAGCGCTTAGAACAGATCCTAGCTAACGAAAAAAGAACGGTGATCTGCGCTGACACGAACGGGCACTCCACTCGCTGGCACTCTAACGTACGCAATTGATGTGGAAGAATTACAGAAAAATGTATTGATAAACACGGCCTGACGGTGCATAATACCTCTGGCCAGATAAACACTTTCTGCCGTCTAGATAGGCGGACGTCGAATATCGATGTTACATTGACAACGGCCAATATAAGCGGACTAATTAGCGATTGGACCGTGAGCGATCTGATCGATACTGACCATAGAGTCATTAGTTTTGATCTGATGGTAAAAAAAACCACCAAAAGGGACCCAATATGCACCCGGTACGACGTAAGATCGTCCGATTGGGATCTCTTCAAGACCATTTTACTTTACGAAGTCGGGGGCGCATACCGGTCGACAGCACAAGTAATCGGCAAAAGGCATCAGCCGCGCTATAACTATAGCGGCCGATTAAGTCTATGATAAAAAGAAACCACCCCTCGAGCGCTAACGGTAGAAGTCCCTCCCCTGTGATCACCAGTGCTATCCACTCTTCTAAGCGAAAATCTGTTCGCCAAAGACGATGTGACTCATGCGAACGATAGGCTATAAATAATTTTATTTATTCTTGATATTATTTATTTTTTTTATATAACGAAAAAGGATGATAAAAACCTTTTTAACTCGAGTCTGCAGAGCTTACTTATAGCTTATTCTATTACTAAATATTATAAAGGTAATGTGTAATGACTATACAGAAACGTTTGGTCCAATTACCTTTACATTTTCCCTGTTTTCATGTTCACCATCTTTCCTGTTAGAAAAATTGAATGTACAGTGGTATTGAGAAGGTCAAAAATGGCAAAATTTAACTATATTTAAAAAAGGATTTGAGAAAAACAATAAGAAAACTGATATTTTTACGAAAACCAATGTTTGAAAAAAAAATGATTTGTTTTTTTTTGTTTGGTGCACTTCAAAAGTAAATTACCATAGATATTTATATTAACATTTTTCATAATGGTACCTAAATATATAATTTCTTAAAAATGTCATCACTGGAAGTTAAAATATTAAATACACATAGGTTCAATTATTTTTATGTAAAAATGTAGATTACAATTAGAGTATATTCACACCAAAGAGATTATAATATGTACATTGTTTGCAACTAAACGAGATAAGTGATATATCTACACAAGTTAATAATGTTTAGTATTAAGATAAAAATCACTCGCAGAAACACCCTGCAAGTTAACAATATATTTTATATATTTAGTATATATTTATACTATATAATTAGAAGTTTTCAATGTTTATTAGTTTTTTTTTCTTCTACTACCATTAAATTTTGGAAATCATAAACAATTCAATTCTAGTTTTACCAAAAAGATTAATAAAAAAAAAAAAAATAGCAGTACATACGTAAATATGTAAGAGTACAACAAATTTTATATCTGCAACAAATTTGTGAGGAATTGATATAATATTAATTTTCAAAAAAATATGTAAAACTGCCTATACAAAACTTCTTAAAAGTTGAATCTGTTGCATAAATGCATCGTAATGACCCACAATAATATCATGTAGACATAAAACATTTTGGAATAAATATATACTATTTCTAACGAAGTCACCGTAAACTTCTCGGCCGTTTAACGACTTTCGAATGAAATATAATGTAATATATTATATTGAATACAAGCGATTACGACTTAATTAACGAACAATTAATCAACTTTCAAACTATAACCTAACCTAACCTAACAACACAAATGTATTTTATGGTTATTTATTGTTAAGGGATTCTATACTACTGGATTCTAAGGAACATATCATATGCAGTATCTTATACATTTGGACAAACAGTCTTGTGATAGTTGTATTAGTCGTAAATTATCGTTACCAGTAGTAGCATGGATTGATCTCACGCGCACATGTAAGAAAACAATTATGTATAGTAACCTAATAAATCTAATAACCGTGAACACTTGAAATGTTCACCACATGTTAACATTTGCAATTTTCCACGCATGTTAATATTTTCAAACAATTTTGTCTTTTTTGAGCTATTTATGGCCATATAAGAACTCTTTATTTTACTAATTATTTTTCAGTTATTTTCATAGCTAAAATTAAAAATCTTAATACAAAGTTCCCAACAAGATTTTTACCCATACTAAAAAGATTAACTAAACATAGAAACTTTATCAAAAGGTTCCTAATAAGTATGTCTACATTATCGTACAGAAAAAAATCACCGGAAGGTCAAGTTATTTATATCTATAAATATAGAGATATTTTTGATTTTGATTTTTTTATCTATCTGTAAAGTTTGGTCAACGTGTGCCTTAAGTTCGCGCCAACCCTGCACTATATAAACTATCACTATTATTAATAGTGATAGGTCTATTATATACTGGGCGTAACGTTTTCATGGCTATTCATCCGTTTATGTACGATATAATATTGTCTATGGTAAATTGGTTAAAACCTTCCACTGTGGTCTGTGATCGAACTTCAGAGCGATTTTTTATACTTAATTGTACGATATGTAAATAACTATAATTTAATTTTAACTTGTCCCACGCGAGCAGCACTTACATGGTGAATTACTTATACGATATAAACGACAATAACATTTAATCCTAAAGTCTGCGCTATACTCGTATAGACACATGTGCTCCTTATAAACTCCGATAAGGCAACACTATTTACGCGTCAATTCGTAGATATACTAGCAAGAACAGTGACAGAGTTACGCGTTGAAAAATGTAAACGTTGGCAATGTTGGTCATAAAACTTGAAAATGTAAAAAGATCTCTCATAAGTTGTTATTCTTGTAGTTTTAAAAAAAAAGATGAACGTAAATTCATAATAATTTTTATGAGTGTCTGAAGTTGGCATGTTTATAAAATTCGTTAAAACCACGAATATATTCAAATTATTTTGAAGTTAGAAATTTATAGAAAAAAATATTATTATTTCTGACATTTGATAATTGAATACAAGATTCATTATAAGTTTTTCTACCTTTTACAAAATAAACTGGAATGTCAAAATTCATTTTTATGAGCGTTTGAAGTTCATATTTTTATAATATTAGATTTATACAACGATTTCTCATCGAACGATTTAGTGAAACACAAAACTGCTAGTATGGGAGCGAGAAAACTTGGAAACCATAGTTTTATTATGAAAAGACGCATTATCGAAGATTGTTCCAATATTCGTTTGGAAAATGGCCAAGAAAAATAACATACATCAGAAGGAAACTGCATCAAAGTCGAAAGAATTACAAACACATATGTCTGTGAACAATAGTTATAAATTAACTATTTTCTGTTATTTCTTATGATGAATATAATTCACTTATGTCGGTGACTCGGTCATTGTATAGTATTCATTTTTGACAACTCAGACCATTCTTGGTTAAAATGGCAAAATAAGTTAAATTTCAAACACCCAAATGAATATTAAATATAGATATATATATATATATGATACGTTAGTGAAGTCATGACAATATTTATTTTTCTCAAAAAAATAACATTTTTTATTAAGTATGTTTAGATAATCCTTAAAAATAAATATGAATATTTAATAAAATTTCATCCAATAAATAATTTTATATTTACAAGATTATAATAAATACGTTCTATGATATAATAAATTGTATTTAAGGTGGGTCCACTTGAAGCGGATTATTTAAGAAGATAATATTTATGTAAACTACTAAATTAATTTTGTAATCAAGTGAAGACTAATATTTTCTTAAATGTGTAATATATCGGTTATACATTTAATTTAGGTAGGTGTGTTATTAACAAAAAAATTTACCTTCGACGCTAATATTTACAGCATGCCATGTCTGATGTAGGTGTGCAGGTTCAATATAATATATATATGTACAGTGCTATTATTACAAAACAATATACTTCATTTATATACGAACGATTGGAAATTAATTATTAAAGTTTACCGTCGGTATTAGTATTATTAATATATATTTTCTATATCGACATATTTTATTATTATAAACTTTTAGGTATTTAAATTGTAATATTGTGTGCCTAAAATGTCAAAAAAACCTGGAAAAATAAGTTATTTAGTCATTTTATTCGGACAGATCCCTCAAACAGATGGCATGCAATTTGGAAATTCCAATTTATATTAATTTTTTTGGCATGCAATTTGGATGCGATCCCGTTAGACGTGTTGAATTGATCCACAAGTGGGTGCAGTGTACCTGTACGATGGTAATAATAATCATAATTTATTCATAATTATAAATTTCGATTACCTATATGCATAATATAAGTAGTATATATATACCATTCCTGGCGCAGTGCATTATATCATCAATAAAAGATCACAATTTGAAATGCAATAATAATTAAAATATTTTTTACATTCATGACCTATTTTAACATATAAAATTGAATTGCATTAATAATTAAAATATTTTTCAAAAATTTAAATACAATAATAATTAAAAATTGAAATACATTATTAATTAAAATATTAAAAAACCTAAAAAAAAAAAATGAAAACTGAAAATGTTCTAAACAGTTCAAAACAAATCAAAATATTTTTAAAATTTTATCGTGTATAAAAAATGCAAATATAAACAACCAGTGAAAATGTCATGTTGTATTTTGTTTTAGAGTTACTTACACCAAAAACCAAAATCGATTTTCTCGAAAACAGATTTTGCGTAAAAATTCCCGTTTTGCCTTAATTTGTCTTTTGTTTTTCACATCGCTTTTGAAAACTACTGGGAAATTTTTACTTTTGAGCCCCCCCCCCCCCCCCCCCACAGTATCAATTAGATTCACTTTCCTATAAGAAAAACTACTGAAGTTGAAAATCAAAGCATTATTTCGACTACTTAACGTGTACACAGACACAAAAATAAAAAAAAACACATAATTTGTTAAATCAATACATTCATCGTTTCACTCAGAATCTAAAATGTGAAAATGAAAAATATGCCTACAATCGTATAAAAATCCGTGCTCTAATTTTGAGCTATCCTTGACGAATATTCATCAAATGTTCGTGTATTCAATTATATCGAAATGTACATGATATAATAATTATTGTTTTAGATCTGTTTACATGCCATTGCTAATCCATTTATCTTATCGAAAATGTCTAAAGTATACCTACGACATATTTGTAGGTACAGTGACTAAAAGTACAAGATACCAATATTCTATATACCTATGACATACAATATTAACATTTTACGTTAACTCCATACTAGATCCGGTTTGCTATCTTAATAACTACCATCAACTATCAAAGTCAAGTATGAAAATGAAAGCATTTTTTCTACGCCAAACCGTGACGACGGACAATTCAGTGGCGGATTGGGAGAAAAAAACAGCCCGGGAAAATCATAATTTTAGAGGCCCTCAGTATACTAACGGCCCTTTATATAATTTATATGTATATACTTTTTTTTGTAAGCACAATTCAATTGATATAAAACAAAATAAAATAACAATTGTAAATTTGTTAGTTAGAGTATATCTCAAACAATTGTTATGTATACAATCAATTTTATTTCAAGGGGTCTGGAACGTGATTCATTTTTGGTCAAAAACTTAGCTCACGACTTCAATCACTACGCCCAATATAATGTTCTGATATTAATTTTGAAAGCAGATTTGAATTTTTCACTATATTATCTATGCTTTGACAACTTTATTTTTCTGATTTTTATTTTTGTTTACTTAGAAATTTACTAACAAAAAGAGTAAAAATAGATCATATTCATAATTCAAATTTAAATACATTTATATAGTATATGAAAAATGTGCGACAGTATAGAAAATACAGTAGGTATAGTATAGAAAATTTAGAAAAGAATGCCACTGGCAGTATAAAAAAAAAAAAAATGTTTGTAATTTTATAAAGAAATATTTTTTGACTTGTTCATGCGCGTAGGTAAAATTACAGACGTACATAAGTATCCCCGGTCACTATGATGCCCCTTTACAACGTTATCAATACTACGAATTACACACACTAATGTTCATTTACTTTCAACACATTCACAAGACTCGGTCTTTTTTATATCACACAGCACATATATATTTATTCAATATTTAATAAATATTTAAAAAAAATTGATATATTGAATAAATGTTTAATTTCCATTGGTCAAAAGTTTTTAATATTAATTAATTTACAATAAACATTGTTTGAACCCTTTTGCATTTTACAATTAATATTTAAAACATACATTAAATAAATATTTTGTAATAACATTTATTTAAAATTAACAACTAAAAATGTAATTAATGTTTAATTTCTATTGTTTATGGATTTTAAAATATTTAAAAATACACAATAAATAGTGTCTGAACCCTTTTACAATTAACAATTAGTGTTGAAATTATTTATTAAATAAATATCAGATACCAACATTTTATAAATATTTAATTTTCATTAGTAAAAATATTAAAATAAACTATGAAAAGGATTTTTGTAATAAGGTTATGAATCGCAATAGAATTAAAATAATAAAACTATAATATAAAATATATTTTAACAAAGTAAAAATATTAAAATTATTTTTAAATAATAAACTAGTATCAAATAGGTATATTATCAATAGGTACATAATATAATATGTTATAACCTGATAATAAATTTTATACATATAAAAAAAAATTACAAAAACAAATTAGTCTTTTATATAAAATAAATTATAATAAAATTAAAATATTAAATTAAAAAAAAAAAAAAAATTAAATAAAAATTAAACTGTTCTATATAATATTATATTATCAAGGTAGGAACATAACGTCTAGCTGATAATAAATTGTATGTATTTAAAAATATTAATTCTTTATATAAAATATATTATAATAAAGTAAAAATATTACATTTTTTTTCAAAAAAAAATAATAAAATAAAATAATAAACTGTTGTATAAAATATTAAGTTAGGTTCATTACCTGATAATAAAATGTATATAAAAAAAAAACTAGAGCTCTATATAAAATATATTATAATAAAGTAATATTACAATTTTTTTTTCTAAGTAAAAAATAAAATAAAATAATAAACTGTTGTATAAAATATAATATCAAGGTATACTCTATTCCATCTAAGAGTGAACCACTCGGCTGACTAAAACACGTTTTTTCCGCGCATCCTCACCACCATCTGGACATCGGCGAGAGCGTTAGCACAGGCACCCGACAATGAGTGTCTGCCAACCGCAGAACACATAGCCATCGCAAGAGAGGGGGGTCAGGCACTGTTTGACGGCTCAGTCTGCGTTCACTCTTAAATGGAACAGAGTATAGGTTGTACATACCCTGTAGATAATAAATTGTATATATAAAAAAAATTAGTCCTTTATATAAAATATATTATAATAAAGTAAAAATATTAAATTAAAAAAAAATAAAATAATGAACTGTTGTACCTAAAAAATATATTACCAAGATACATAACCAGCAGATAAAAAATTATATATGTATATATATAAAAAAAAATTAGTCCTTCAATATTTTAGCATCTAGTCGTTGAAGATTAAATGGTGCTTGTGCAAGAATGTATTTAATAATTTGTTCGATTTCATTTTGTGTTACACATTTGAATTTTTGTTGTTTTAGAGTATCTAAAATAAAAGTAAGTAATGAATAGATTATTTATGTATAAATATAATTAGGAAATACATTGAAGATTGGAATGGATAAGTAATTAGTTATAATTTATCATTAAGAAGATTGATTATGGTTATAAATTTATAATGTGAAAAAAATACAAGATATAAAAATTTGGTAACGGTCTAATATAACATTAAATTGTTGGTTGATATTTACTTTAAACCATCTTACCAAAGTTACAGAGCATATTGCCAATGTTGAAAATTTCTTTTTTCCCTTTTTGCCAGTAAACAAATAGTCTTTTAGTAGTTAATCATTGAACAGTTTGTGCATCATTCTTTTAACCATAGCTTTTACATGTTTTCCGCCAATGTAGGATAATTCATTGACCTAAGTATAGAAAAAACATATTAAGTTAATTATACATTATTAGTTTAAAACAACTTTAAATATTATTACCAAATTAGATTGGAATATATTATCTCCAGAGATGTTGTCTTCAAATATAATAAGATCTATTTCATTATTCAATGGTATAGCACAAACAGCTTTCAACAAGCTAAATGGCTAACTGCTATTATCATTATGAACATTACTATCTGATCGTGTTTCAAAAATGTCTAGTCTTCGGCCCAATTCAATTTCATTATCACATCTTAGTTCATGTTTAATAAATGTTAGTGTATGAAGTACTTCTTTTTGAAAGTTGTTACTTACAAATGTACCTAACCAAAAAAATAATATCATCAATGAATCAAAATATAAAAATGTGTTATAAAAAATATAAAGACTATTACAAATATTAATAAAAATAAATAAAATTATAGCAATTAATATGTTGGTACTTTTAAGTATAGGTACACAGTATACCCCATTAACTTTTGGAATATTCAATTGTTATAAAAAAAAAAAAATGTAAGTATTGAACAATGTTATAATAGCAAAGCTGCAAGTATTCGAGTATAAGTTTTAAAACTTTATAGTATAGAGTATTTTAAACAGGTACTTTAAATCTTAAGTAATAGGAAATCATTTTGTTGAAATTGAATATATTCTGTAATATTTGTTCAGAAATGTATATGCTTTAATTAAAAGGACCACTGACAAAACATAATTAACAAATAAAAATAATATATCTATATATTCACAGGTACCTACCTATAGCTTGCATTATAAAACAAATTAATTCAAAAAAATAGAATTTACGATAGTAGTTTTACTTTCAATTATTAACTTTTAAATAAAATACCTATATTTAACTAAATAATAGTATGACGACTATTTTTACAGGGGTTTTAGTATTATTTAATTGTATTAGAGTAATATTTTAAATAAGTATTGAAATAATAATACCTGAGGTATGTATTATAGTCTATATAAGAATATAGAGTTATATATATATTAAATATACACTATTAACAGTCAATCCAGTTAGTGTACTAGTGAAAACTTCAGAAATTTTAGGAGATTCAGAAGTCTTAACATAATTTAATTTAGAACTGCAGTTGTCACCTGATAAAAATAGTTCCCACATTTATTTATTAATTGTACTACCCTAATCCAACAAACAGATTGATACTCTATATTGAACAAAAGCAATATAATACAAATTTTCAAAATGTTCATAGTTATCAAATATGTTTGGGTCTTAATTGTATATTTCTTATTTGTTACAGTAATTATATATTATTATTATTTAAAAATCATCAAGTTTTAAACATATGTTTTTTAAAGTGAAATTTTTAATTATAATTACCTATTTGAATTTCTGTTGCTTTTGACGGTGAGTTTGGTATAGTAGTGTGTACAGTTTTTTTCGACAAAGATTTTGGTGTTATCATTCTAGTTGTTTTTGCCAAGCATCTTGCGGGTGTGTTAATTGCAGCAGCTCCATCAACACACTCATCCGGATTATTAATAATATCACTTGTATCTAATAAAAAATAAAAGACTTTTTACCTATGATTTGTTTATTACAAAACAAGCCACTATATGTATATATTATGGCCAGCTATGCAATATATTTTTAGAATTGTAATATAAGTTAACCTGTCTTTTTCTTCGTGGTTAGTAATTGGCTGCAATTCTTCATAGCACAATTTTTTTTTAATTTTTGTGTCATTAGAAGCTTCTATGTATGCAGGTTTTGAAACTGATTGATTAAATGCTTGTAAAAAAAAAATGTAAGATTAAATAATACAGTATTAATATTAAATCAATCATAGAGATTGTTGTAAGTGGAAATTAAAAAAATGTTGAGCGTAAATAAAATCAATCAAAAAATCATGTACAGACATAAATGCACGCAAAAATACATTTCTCAGTGGCGTACCACAACGGATCTGGCCACGCGACTGGCTGTCCTGTCCGTGTATGGCCTTTGGTAACGGTTATTTACCGGCTATCTAACGCAATGGTTATTCTATGACAGCGCCTGAACAGACTTCATACTACACACAATTAATATTTTTATATTATTTTTTTTTTTTGCTAATAAATTTGAACTATCATCGCCTATTCTTACTTGAATTGGTTCGTCAAATAATACATAGTTATAAAACCAATTTATTTTACCGCACATATGATCGGATGCTCTTGAGTCAAGTAACCAACTTTTCTCAATATCGTTTGTACTGATAGTTCCAGTAATAAATGCACTGCCATCATCACTTTTACTTGTTTCTCCGTGTGTTTTCTTATTTTCTTGATTCGTCAAGTATTTTCTGCATTGACTTTTTCAATGTCCTGGTAATTTAAAAAAATAACAATTACCTGGTTTTCTGGTAGTTTTATTTTTATTTCCAGATTTCCAATCCCTCTTTGGATTATTTGCCGTTAGCGCTATTGATTTTTGATTTTTCATCACTGTCAAGTTTCTTTGTTGTACCCTTGATTCTTCAATTAATAATATACTTGTTAAATTATTAATTGTTTTATCACCTGCTGGGATAGAGTTCCAAGCACTGTAAAAATGATTATATACATCAGGTTAGGTTTATTTTATTGATTGATATGCTTACAAATTTGAAAGTACGAGCTCAGAATTCATATCAATTAAAATTTTCTAGTTACTACTACTTACTACTTGCGTACCTCAAAATGTTAATGTTAGAAATTATTATACTAAAATATAATATGTTAATTTTAATTAACTATAATTTATAAGTGATACCATGTAATATGTGATAAAGTAATGCTTATCACTATTATAAAGAACGGTTCTTTATAAATGTGATGCCTATTGAGGAGAAATATCAAAATAAGGTAGGGACAAATTTTGGTCGGCAGTACTCGACCCCCTCGTTATGATGCTTAGATAAAACGAAACCGGTTAAGTCTGGCAAATTTGTAGTAGTATGTGTATTGGCGAAACCCGAATTATTGTGGCTTTGACAACGGTCTCCGGGGGCCCATATAAGCATACCATACCATACCACTAAACTCAACTTGAATCTTAACTTGAAGAACTTATAATTTATTATTGTCTTTTTACATTATTTTAATTTTAAAACTGACTGTATGTACCTTTACAAATAAGTTGAAATTTGGCTTCAAGAACTTATGATTTGACTTGATTTGAGCATCTGAATACTCTTTTAATTTTCATCAGCCAATGTTTTATGTAAGCATTTTTTCTTTCATGTTGGAGTACCTATGAAAAAGTAATTATAAATAATTAAATAAGTAAGCTCGACAAGTGGGTTTTGTTCAAGTGTCCAAATGTGTAACGAATTATGTGTTCGTAAGTATTTTACATTGTATTTACCAATTGAAAATAAACTGTTTATTTCATAGGTATCTTGGTTTTTGAGTCTCAACTTAATTAATAAAACTAATTAATTTAATAATTTATTAAAAAAATATAATTTGAAAACATTGAATATTGATAATTTTATAATGTTATCACCAACGTACTACAGCCAATGAGAGCAATCAATTTCCCATGGGTCTCTTGCAGTGTATGGTATGCTTATTGATTATATTATCTATGGATGTATACATTGCACATTCGCAATTTGCACATTAATCATATGAAAAAAAGAACTATGATTTTGCTGTAATGTTAATGGTGATATTGAATATCAAAATTGTGTTTTTTCTTACCCATATTTTAAGGTGTGACTAATAAGTGCGTACATATTATTTATTAATGTGTAATCCGATTTCTATTCTATACAAATTGTGGTACCTACTGCTATTATTTCAACTATTACTCGCCCAGCACTGCAGTTATTCTATTAAGTATATACATATAGGTATTACCTACATGCCAACACACGCACGCAGGCACACATACCTAGTGTATTCGATTTCAAATAATTATTTACAATTTTGGTAATTTGGTATGTATAATAATATATTTGAACTTTTATATAGGTAGGTACCTATATATTGGTTTTATAAACAATTTTTTTTTGTTTTATTATATGTTACCTGCAAACATAATTTAATTTGTTATAATGTATTAATATTATAACATTTAAAGTTTTTTTATAATTAGAACTTATTAAGTACCTAGGTATTGTTAACAATTACTAATATTTAATTATACCCACATTTTTGTAATTACTGCTATTGAGGACATTTATAGTCCATCTGGTAATTATAGTATTAAGATCTCCAACTATTTATCTATTATAGTAAATTGTCAATTGTGGTTATCTATAATTTTTAAATGTCTACTTTTATTTAAAAGCTTGTAATTAAGTGGCAGTTAAGTGTCTCAATTTTCATTAGATGCTGATTATTAGTTTGAGTAGTAAATCTACAAGTATAGCATTTTAAATTTCATTATTTGTTTCATTTACAATATACCCAGTTAGTAAATCTACTAAGCGCAGAAGATATTTGGAAGAGGTGGGAACAGTTGATTTTATTATTGAAAACCAAAAACAGTTTTTACCACAATCAAGTACACTCCAGATTAATGTTATCAATTTGCTTTTTCGAAAGTCAAAATTTACCATCATTCATCAATAGTGTAAATGTGAATAATACATCATTTTCAATTATTGGTTTTGATGAAAATAGTGTAAACAAACTAAAATTTGAAAATTATAGCTCAGATTCTGACTATGAATGTATGTCAAATAGAAATAATATTTTTGATAATGATAATTCCATTCTTAAATTATTAGCCCGTTGGACAGTTGAAAATAATATTACTTTATCTGCATTCTCAGCATTCTTAAAGATCTTAAAGACTCATAGCTGTTTTAATCATTTTCCAGTAGATGCTAAAACTGTGTTAAAGACAAATAAATCTAATAGACAAAATAAAATTAAAAATCTAAGATATTATTACCATTTTGGTATTAGCAGTGGTTTAAAATCCCATTGTAACTTTTCATATTATGTAAATGAAAACATAATTAAATTAGTTATTGGTATTGATGGACTACCACTTCCAAAAGCTCTTCCAGCAACTGGCCTATTCTTAGTTATGCTCGGAACTGCATATTGATTTTGGAAAAAGAATTGTAAAAGTTGAAACATTTTACTGTGATACACCAGCTAAAAGTTTCATTTATGTACTAAAGGTCATGTTGGATACTATTCTTGTCCAAGATGCACTATTGACGGTGTTTGTGTAAATAACAAATGAGTTTTTTAGGAACAAATTTCCCCAAACGAACTAATTTAGATTTTATAAACCGTACTGATAAGGAGCATCATATTTTGAATACAGTTTCAAATTTAACTCAAATTCTCTATTTAAATATAGTAGATGATTTTAGTATTGATTACATGTATTTAGTATATTACAAAAAGTAATTTTATTATGATTGGGTATATTTAATAGAGCTCCAGTATTTGTCAAAGCGTAAATATAATGTAAATATAAATACTAATCGCCTTTTATCTATTAAACCAATCATAACTTGCGATTTTTCAAGAAAGTCTAGGGGATTAAATGAAGTACTAAGATGGAAAGCAATAGAGTTTACATCATTTTTGCTATATACTGGGCCAATAGTCTTAAAAGGAATTCTATTAATATTCTATTCTTTATATTTACCTCCAAGTAGTTTTAAAATTCTTTTATCTCCTAATATTCCTGAAAAAATGGTTGATTTCAGCAAAAAATTATTTATACATTTTGTTGAAAAATTTGTGGAGCTCTAAGGAGAACAATTTGTATCACAAAATATCCATGGACTGATACATATATTTGATGATTATTAAAAATTTGGTACTCTAGAGAAGTACTCATGTTTTCCTTTTGAAAATTACATGAAATTTAAAAAAAAAATGGTTAGGAAACATGAGAAATCTTTGGAGCAAGTAATCAACCGTTATCAAAAATTTATAACATTTAGTGAATCCAAATTGAATGAAAATTTAAATGGCAAAATAGTATACAAAAAAATACATAGCAACGTTACTTGAACACTTTACTGCACCTCAATTTCAAATATTTATTAAAATGATATTAAAATAAATATTAAATCAGAGAGTAATTGTTACATAGGCTTCAAAGATAATAAAGAACTAAGCATTTTTAAAGTAATAAATATTTGTTATGATACTAATAACAGAAAAATGTAATTTTAGCTAAGAGATTTAACAAAAATATATCTTATTTTGAAAAACCTATTAACAGTTTAATATTAGGTATCACAATAGTTGATTAATTTTCAGAGAATTTCACTGCTATTGACATAGAGTGCACACACTTTTCAAAGTATATGTTGCTCATGGATAGTGATAATAAGCAGATTGCATATCCTATTTTACATACTTATGCTGTTTAATCTTGACTCAATTTATTTAAATTTCACTATATTTATTTAGATAATTATTCCTGTAATTGGTAATTACTATATCTTTTTTAAAAATGTTAATGTAATGTTATTTACTTATATACCTATTATAAATATTATGTATCCATACTATGTATAATATATGAAATTTTTAATGTAGGTGAACTACATACAATATAAAGCCATGACAAGTTATTCTGTTGTTCATTTTTATGAGGATAACTCTGTAGAAGCTGTACCTAGCTTTTGGATTAACAAAGATGGAACTTATTGTGCATGGCCCAAAAATAAATATCCGGCTTCAAAATTAATTGAACGCAAAAGTATACCTAATGAATGTAAATTTGATTATTTTAAATCAAGGATTCTAAAATCTAATTTTGGTAAAATTAAAGTTATAATTTATTATTTAATAATTTACTTTTTTGCTTTATTATTTATATTTCTTACTATTTTTATTTTCAATATATAACAGCATCAGTGCTACAAGCTAGAAAGATGGCAAAAAGAGCAACTAGTCAAACTGACATGTCAGATGACGATTATGACAATAAATCTAAAAGAAAATTAAAATCAAAAAATTCATAATCTAAGTGTCCTGATTTTTCATGTTTGTTTTTTTTATCATTATTTACCTAGTAATATATTTTATTAAAAGAAACATATTAGTTTTTGACTAATTTATTTTATTCACACTGTTTGATTTAGAATTTGCAGATAATGACATATCAAACATAAGTGTTTTTCAACCAATAATTCCAGGTTGGTCGCCTTCGCCAAAAGAGTCAAAAAGTAAGTTCATATAAACTTCTATGTCAAAATATTAATGATAGTTGATTTTATTGTAGCTGATTTGAAATTTAGTACCCGATAAATTTATTTATATTGAAAATAGTATTTATTATAAATAATTGTGTGTAGTATGAAGTCTGTTCAGGCGCTGTCGTAGAATAACCATTGCGTTAGATAGCCGGTAGATAACCGTTACCAAAGGCCATACCGCGGACAGGACAGCCAGTCGCGTGGCCGGATCCGTTGTGTGTACGCCACTGAGAAAATGTTATTTTTGCGTGCATTTTATGTTCTGTACATGATTTTTTGATTGATTTTTGATTTACGCTCAACATTTTTTTAATTTCCACTTACAACAATCTCTATGATTGATTTAATATTAATACTGTATTTATTTAATCTTACATTTTTTTTTTTACAAGCATTTAATCAATCAGTTTCAAAACCTGCATACATAGAAGCTTCTAATGACACAAAAATTAAAAAAAAATTGTGCTATGAAGAATTGCAGCCAATTACTAACCACGAAGAAAAAGACAGGTTAACTTATATTACAATTCTAAAAATATATTGCATAGCTGGCCATAATATATACATATAGTGGCTTGTTTTGTAATAAACAAATCATAGGTAAAAAGTCTTTTATTTTTTATTAGATACAAGTGATATTATTAATAATCCGGATGAGTATGTTGATGGAGCTGCTGCAATTAATACACCCGCAAGATGCTTGGCAAAAACAACTAGAATGATAACACCAAAATCTTTATCGAAAAAAACTGTACACACTACTATACCAAACTCACCGTCAAAAGCAACAGAAATTCAAATAGGTAAATTATAATTAAAAATTTCACTTTAAAAAACATATGTTTAAAACTTGATGATTCATTTAAATAATAATAATATATAATCTACTGTAACAAAGAAGAAATATACAATTAAGACCCAAACATATTTGATAACTATGAACATTTTGAAAATTTGTATTATATTGCTTTTGTTCAATATAGAGTATCAATCTGTTTGTTGGATTAGGTAGTACAATTAATAAATAATATGTGGGAACTATTTTTATCAGGTGACAACTGCAGTTCTAAATTAAATTATGTTAAGACTTCTGAATCAACTAAAATTTCTGAAGTTTTCACTAGTACACTAACTGGATTGACTGTTAATAGTGTATATTTAATATATATATAACTCTATACTCTTATATAGACTATAATACATACCTCAGGTATTATTATTTCAATACTTATTTAAAATATTACTGTAATACAATTAAATAATACTAAAACCCCTGTAAAAATAGTCGTCATACTATTATTTAGTTAAATATAGGTATTTTATTTAAAAGTTAAGAATTGAAAGTAAAACTACTATCGTAAATTCTATTTTTTTGAATTAATTTGTTTTATAATGCAAGCTATAGGTACCTGTGATATATATAGATATATATAATTTTTATTTTGTTAATTATGTTTTGTCAGTGGTCCTTTTAATTAAAGCATATACATTTCTGAACAAATATTACAGAATATATTCAATTTCAACAAAATGATTTCCTATTACTTAAGATTTAAAGTACCTGTTTAAAATACTCTATACTATAAAGTTTTAAAACTTATACTCGAATACTTGCAGCTTTGCTATTATAACATTGTTCAATACTTACATTTTTTTTTTTTATAACAATTGAATATTCCAAAAGTTAATGGGGTATACTGTGTACCTATACTTAAAAGTACCAACATATTAATTGCTATAATTTTATTTATTTTTATTAATATTTGTAATAGTCTTTACATTTTTTATAACACATTTTTATATTTTGATTCATTGATGATATTATTTTTTTGGTTAGGTACATTTGTAAGTAACAACCTTTCAAAAAGAAGTATCATACACTAACATTTATTAAACATGAACTAAGATGTGATAATGAAATTGAATTGGGCCGAAGACTAGACATTTTTGAAACACGATCAGATAGTAATGTTCATAATGATAATAGCAGTTAGCCATTTAGCTTGTTGAATGCTATGACTGATTGTGCTATACCATTGAATAATGAAATAGATCTTATTATATTTGAAGACAACATCTCTGGAGATAATATATTCCAATCTAATTTGGTAATAATATTTAAAGTTGTTTTAAACTAATAATGTATAATTAACTTAATATGTTTTTCTATACTTAGGTCAATGAATTATCCTACATTGGCGGAAAACATGTAAAAGCTATGGTTAAAAGAATGATGCACAAACTGTTCAATGATTAACTACTAAAAGACTATTTGTTTACTGGCAAAAATGGAATAAAGAAATTTTCAACATTTTCATTGGCAATATGCTCTGTAACTTTGGTAAGATGGTTTAAAGTAAATATCAACCAACAATTTAATGTTATATTAGACCGTTACCAAATTTTTATATCTTGTATTTTTTTCACATTATAAATTTATAACCATAATCAATCTTCTTAATGATAAATTTATAACTAATTACTTATCCATTCCAATCTTCAATGTATTTCCTAATTATATTTATACATAAATAACTATTCATACTTACTTTTATTTTAGATACTCTAAAACAACAAAAATTCAAATGTGTAACACAAAATGAAATCGAACAAATTATTAAATACATTCTTGCACAAGCACCATTTAATCTTCAACGACTAGATGCTAAAATATTGAAGGACTAATTTTTTTTTTAATATATCATATATAATTTTTTATCTGCTGGTATGTATCTGGTAATATATTTTTTAGGTACAACAGTTCATTATTTTATTTTTTTTTTTAATTTAATATTTTTACTTTATTATAATATTTTTATATAAGGACTAATTTTTTTTTATATATACAAGTTATTATCTACAGGGTATGTACAACCTATACTCTGTTCCATTTAAGAGTGAACGCAGACTGAGCCGTCAAACAGTGCCTGACCCCCCTCTCTTGCGATGGCTATGTGTTCTGCGGTTGGCAGACACTCATTGTCGGGTGCCTGTGCTAACGCTCTCGCCGATGTCCAGATGGTGGTGAGGATGCGCGGAAAAAACGTGTTTTAGTCAGCCGAGTGGTTCACTCTTAGATGGAATAGAGTATACCTTGATATTATATTTTATACAACAGTTTATTATTTTATTTTATTTTTTACTTAGAAAAAAAATGTAATATTACTTTATTATAATATATTTTATATAGAGCTCTAGTTTTTTTTTTATATACATTTTATTATCAGGTAATGAACCTAACTTAATATTTTATACAACAGTTTATTATTTTATTTTATTATTTTTTTTTGAAAAAAAATGTAATATTTTTACTTTATTATAATATATTTTATATAAAGAATTAATATTTTTAAATACATACAATTTATTATCAGCTAGACGTTATGTTCCTACCTTGATAATATAATATTATATAGAACAGTTTAATTTTTATTTAATTTTTTTTTTTTTTTAATTTATATTTTAATTTTATTATAATTTATTTTATATAAAAGACTACTATTTGTTTTTGTAATTTTTTTTTATATGTATAAATTTATATCAGGTTTATTATAACTTTATATTATGTATTTATGTACATTGATATATACCTATTTGATACTAGTTTATTATTTAAAAATAATTTTAATATTTTTACTTTGTTAAAATATATTTTATATTATAGTTTTATTATTTTAATTCTATTGCGATTCATAACCTTATTACAAAAATCCTTTTCATAGTTTATTTTAATATTTTTACTAATGAAAATTAAATATTATAAAATGTTGGTATATGATATTTATTTAATAAATAATTTCAACACTAATTGTTAATTGTAAAAGGGTTCAGACACTATTTATTGTGTATTTTAAATATTTTAAAATCCATAAACAATAGAAATTAAACATAATTACATTTTAGTTGTTAATTTTAAATAAATGTTATTACAAAATATTTATTTAATGTATGTTTTAAATATTAATGTAAATGCAAAAGGGTTCAAACAATGTTTATTGTAAATTAATTAATATTAAATAACTTTTGACCAATGGAAATTAAACATTTATTCAATCATTTTAATTTTTTTTATTAAATTTATTAAATATTGAATAAATATATATGTGCTGTGTGATATAAAAAAGACCGAGTCTTGTGAATGTGTTGAAAGTAATGAACATTAGTGTGTGTAATTCGTAGTATTGATAACGTTGTAAAGGGGCATCATAGTGACCGGGGATACTTATGTACGTCTGTAATTTTACCTACGCGCATGAACAAGTCAAAAAATATTTCTTTATAAAATTACAAACATTTTTTTTTTTTTATACTGCCAGTGGCATTCTTTTCTAAATTTTCCATACTATACCTACTGTATTTTCTATACTGTCGCACATTTTTCATATACTATATAAATGTATCTAAATTTGAATTATGAATATGATCTATTTTTACTCTTTTTGTAAGTAAATTTCTAAGTAAACAAAAATAAAAATCAGAAAAATAAAGTTGTCAAAGCATAGATAATATAGTGAAAAATTCAAATCTGCTTTCAAAATTAATATCAGAACATTGTATTGGGCGTAGTGATTGAAGTCGTGAGCTAAGTTTTTGACCAAAAATGAATCACGCTCCAGACCCCTTGAAATAAAATTGATTGTATACATAACAATTGTTTGAGATATACTCTAACTAACAAATTTACAATTGTTATTTTATTTTGTTTTATATCAATTGAATTGTGCTTACAAAAAAAAGTATATACATATAAATTATATAAAGGGCCGTTAGTATACTGAGGGCCTCTAAAATTATGATTTTCCCGGGCTGTTTTTTTCTCCCAGTCCGCCACTGAATTGTCCGTCGTCACGGTTTGGCGTAGAAAAAATGCTTTCATTTTCATACTTGACTTTGATAGTTTGATGGTAGTTATTAAGATAGCAAACCGGATCTAGTATGGAGTTAACGTAAAATGTTAATATTGTATGTCGTAGGTATATAGAATATTGGTATCTTGTACTTTTAGTCACTGTACCTACAAATATGTCGTAGGTATACTTTAGACATTTTCGATGAGATAAATGGATTAGCAATGGCATGTAAACAGATCTAAAACAATAATTATTATATTATGTACATTTCGATATAATTGAATACACGAACATTTGATGAATATTCGTCAAGGATATCTCAAAATTAGAGCACGGATTTTTATACGATTGTAGGCATATTTTTTCATTTTCACATTTTAGATTCTGAGTGAAACGATGAATGTATTGATTTAACAAATTATGTGTTTTTTTTTATTTTTGTGTCTGTGTACACGTCAAGTAGTCGAAATAATGCTTTGATTTTCAACTTCAGTATCTTTTCTTATAGGAAAGTGAATCTAATTGATACTGTGGGGGGGGGGGGTCAAAAGTAAAAATTTCCCAGTAGTTTTCAAAAGCGATGTGAAAAACAAAAGACAAATTAAGGCAAAACGGGAATTTTTACGCAAAATCTGTTTTCGAGAAAATCGATTTTGGTTTTTGGTGTAGTAACTCTAAAACAAATGAACATGACATTTTCACTGGTTGTTTATATTTGCATTTTTTATACACGATAAAATTTTAAAAATATTTTGATTTGTTTTGAACTGTTTAGGAACATTTTCAGTTTTCATTTTTTTTAGTTTTTTTAATATTTTAATTAATAATGTATTTCAATTTTTAATTATTATTGTATTTAAATTTTTGAAAAATATTTTAATTATTAATGCAATTCAATTTTATATTGTTAATAATAGGTCATGAATGTAAAAAATATTTTAATTATTATTGCATTTCAAATTTGTGATCTTTTATTGATGATATAATGCACTGCGCCAGGAATGGTATATATATACTACTTATATTATGCATATAGGTAATCGAAATTTATAATTATGAATAAATTATGATTATTATTACCATCGTACAGGTACACTGCACCCACTTGTGGATCAATTCAACACGTCTAACGGGATCGCATCCAAATTGCATGCCAAAAAAATTAATATAAATTGGAATTTCCAAATTGCATGCCATCTGTTTGAGGGATCTGTCCGAATAAAATGACTAAATAACTTATTATCCAGGTTTTTTTGACATTTTAGGCACACAATATTACAATTTAAATACCTAAAAGTTTATAATAATAAAATATGTCGATATGGAAAATATATATTAATAATACTAATACCGGAAACATCTTTCTTTGAATAATAAAATAGTAATAGCATTTTATAACACTGTTAATATTAAAGGGCAAATAGTTTAAAATTATTCAGGTGCCTAAATACAATGAAAATTACGTTTCAATATAATAATAATAAATTAAAAAAACAATAATAATAATAATAGTAAGTAATAATATTATAATATAACAGGTATACAATTATAATAATATAATATAATTATCTATATGGCGGCTACACATCTTAAAATCAAGTCACACATGCTAATTGGCGATCGTGTTTGTAAGTTAATTATAAATATTAGTTTAAAAAAATCATATTGATAATGAAACCAACTAGACAATTTTAATTGATATGAATTCTGAGCTCGTACTTTCAAATTTGTAAGCATATCAATCAATAAAATATTATAAATATTAAATTTATTATTGATATAGGTATTAGGTATGATGTAATTTTATAAGTGTTTGCCTTTACCTTTTTGGGATGATGAAGGGATCCTGTCATTCCGAAATAATAAAATAAGTATATCGTGTAAATAGTCCTATACCTAGTTGGCTAGTTACGTACAGTTATGACAATGTACGTGGCTTACATCACTTCCAAATCACCGACGGCCATCACCTTCTTTAGAAGAAGAAATGAGCACACAAACGTCTTATAAGTTATAATTATCCATTGCCATGGCGCTATACTAACGGTAAACTTTAATAATTAATTTCCAATCGTTCGTATATAAATGAAGTACCTATATTGTTTTGTAATAATAGCACTGTACATATATATATTATATTGAACCTGCACACCTACATCAGACATGGCATGCTGTAAATATTAGCGTCGAAGGTAAATTTTTTTTGTTAATAACACACCTACCTAATTAAATGTATAACCGATATATTACACATTTAAGAAAATATTTAGTTTTCCACTTGATTACAAAATTAATTTAGTAGTTTACATAAATATTATCTTCTTAAATAATCCGCTTCAAGTGGACCCACCTTAAATACAATTTATTATATCATAGAACGTATTTATTATAATCTTGTAAATATAAAATTATTTATATTGGATGAAATTTTATTAAATATTCATATTTATTTTTTAAGGATTATCTAAACATACTTAATAAAAAATGTTATTTTTTTGGGAAAAATAAATATTGTCATGACTTCACTAACGTATCATATATATATATATAATTTATATATCTATATTTAATATTCATTTGGGTGTTTGAAATTTAACTTATTTTGCCATTTTAACCAAGAATGGTCTGAGTTGTCAAAAATGAATACTATACAATGACCGAGTCACCGACATAAGTGAATTATATTCATCATAAGAAATAACAGAAAATAGTTAATTTATAACTATTGTTCACAGACATATGTGTTTGTAATTCTTTCGACTGTTTGATGCAGTTTCCTTCTGATGTATGTTATTTTTCTTGGCCATTTTCTAAACGAATATTGGAAAAATCTTCGATAATGCGTCTTTTCATAATAAAACTATGGTTTCCAAGTTTTCTCGCTCCCATACTAGCAGTTTTGTGTTTCACTAAATCGTTCGATGAGAAATCGTTGTATAAATCTAATATTATAAAAATATGAACTTCAAACGCTCATAAAAATGTATTTTGACATTCTAGTTTATTTTGTAAAAGGTAGAAAAAACTTATAATGAATCTTGTATTCAATTATCAAATGTTAGAAATAATAATATTTTTTTCTATAAATTTCTAACTTCAAAATAATTTGAAAATGTTCGTGGTTTAAACGAATTTTATCAACATGCCAACTTCAGACACTCATAAAAATTATTATGAATTTACGTTCATCTTTTTTTTAAAACTACGAGAATAACAACTTATGAGAGATCTTATTACATTTTCAAGTTTTATGACCAACATTGCCAACGTTTACATTTTTCAACGCGTAACTCTGTCACTGTTCTTGCTAGTATATCTACGAATTGACGCGTAAATAGTGTTGCCTTATCGGAGTTTATAAGGAGCACATGTGTCTATACGAGTATAGCACAGACTTTAGGATTAAATGTTATTGTCGTTTATATCGTATAAGTAATTCACCATGTAAGTGCTGCTCGCGTGGGACAAGTTAAAATTAAATTATAGTTATTTACATATCGTACAATTAAGTATAAAAAATCGCTCTGAAGTTCGATCACAGACCACAGTGGAAGGTTTTAACCAATTTACCATAGACAATATTATATCGTACATAACTCGGATGAATAGCCATGAAAACGTTACGCCCAGTATATAATAGACCTATCACTATTAATAATAGTGATAGTTGATATAGTGCAGGGTTGGCGAACTTAAGGCACACGTTGACCAAACTTTAACAGATAAATAAAAAATAAAAATCAAAAATATCTCTATATTTATAGATATAAATAACTTGACCTTCCGGTGATTTTTTTCTGTACGATAAATGTAGACATACTTATTAGGAACCTTTTGATAAAGTTTCTATTGTTTAGTTAATCTTTTTAGTATAGGTAAAAAACTTGTTGGGAACCTTCTATTAAGATTTTTAATTTTAGCTATGAAAATAACTGAAAAATAATTAGTAAAATAAAGAGTTCTTATATGGCCATAAATAGCTCAAAAAAGACAAAATTGTTTGAAAATATTAACATGCGTGGAAAATTGCAAATGTTAACATGTGGTGGACATTTCAAGTGTTCACGGTTATTAGATTTATTAGGTTACTATACATAATTGTTTTCTTACATGTGCGTGTGAGATCAATCCATGCTACCACTGGTAACGATAATTTACGACTAATACAACTACCACAAGACTGTTTGGCCAAATGTATAAGATACTGCATATGATATGTTCCTTAGAATCCAGTAGTATGGAATCCCTTAACAATAAATAACCATAAAATACATTTGTGTTGTTATTCATATTAATAGTAAACCACAGCAAAAATTGCTATAAAGAAAGAATAGTTATAGTTTGAAAGTTGATTAATTGTTCGTTAATTAAGTCGTAATCGCTTGTATTCAATATAATATATTACATTATATTTCATTCGAAAGTCGTTAAACGGCCGAGAAGTTTGTTATTCGCGGACGGTGACTTCGTTAGAAATAGTATATATTTATTCCAAAATGTTTTATGTCTACATGATATTATTGTGGGTCACTACGATGCATTTATGCAACAGATTCAACTTTTAAGAAGTTTTGTATAGGCAGTTTACATATTTTTTATGGAAATTAAATATTATTATCAATTCCTCACACAAATGGTGTGAATATACTCTAATTGTAATCTACATTTTTACATAAAAATAATTGAACCTATGTATATTTAATATATTTGAACTTCCATTGATGACATTTTTAAGAAATTTATATTTATGTTACCATTTATGAAAAATGTTAATATAAATATCTGTGGTAATTTACTTTTGAAGTACACCAAAAAAATAAAACAAATCGATTTTTTCAGACATTGGTTTTCGTAAAAATGATCATTTTCTTATTGTTTTTCTCAAATCCTTTAAAAATTAATTTAAATTTTCAATTTTGACTTCCTCAAAATACCAATTACATTCAATTTTCTAACAGAAAAGATGGTGAACCTGAAAATCAGGAAATGTAACAATTGGACCAAACGTTGTCTGGTCGTTACACATCACCTTATAATATTTAGTAATAGAATAAGCTATAAGTAAGCTCTGCAAGACTCGAGTTAAAAGAGGTTTCTTATCATATGGAATTCATTCCTTTTTCGTTCCTATAAAAAAATAAATAATATCAAGAATAAATAAAATATTTATAGCCTATTATCGTTCGCCATGAGTCCACATCGTCTTTGCGAACCAGATTTCGCCGAAGAGTGGATAGCACTGGTGACCACCAGGGACTTCTAACCGTAGCGCTCGCGGGTTTCTTTTTTATCATAGACTTATCGGCCGCTATAGTTATAGCGCGGCTGATGCCTTTTGCCGTATTATTGATGCTGTCGACCGGTATGCGCCCGACTTCGTCAAGTAAAATGGTCTGGAAGAGATCCCAATCGGCCGATCTTACGTCGTACCGGGTGCATATTGGGTCCCTTTTTGGTGGTTTTTTTTACCATCAGATCAAAACTAATGACTCTATGGTCAGTATCGATCAGATCGCTCACGGTCCAATCGCTAATTAGTCCGCTTATATTGGCCGTTGTCAATGTAACATCGATATTCGACGTCCGCCTATCTAGACGGCAGAAAGTGTTTATCTGGCCAGAGGTATTATGCACCGTCAGGCCGTGTTTATCAATACATTTTTCTGTAATTCTTCCACATCAATTGCGTACGTTAGAGTGCCAGCGAGTGGAGTGCCCGTTCGTGTCAGCGCAGATCACCGTTCTTTTTTCGTTAGCTAGGATCTGTTCTAAGCGCTCAATGTGTGAAGTTGTCGGCGAGCTGTATTTAAAATACAACGACACTAGAACAATGTGGTCCGTACGTCCCTTACCGTATGAGACCTTTACGGCAACGGTATGGCTGGACGAGAACGTGCTCAGCTTTAATGTCTGAAAACGGTTAGTGAGAGCAATGACTGCCGCCCCCGCATCATCGCTGAAGTGCGACCTATAGCACTCAAAGGCATATACCCTACCTATAAATTATCTTTCAAAGTATCTAGATAATTATGTTACTATTTATTTAATGTTAAGCTTAGATAAATATTGGCTTGTCTAGATTTAATATTTAATATTATTATATTAAATAAATAATATTAAATAGTGTGTCTACAAAAATTATATTAATGAATAATTATAAATTTTTTTAATAACTTATTTATTTTACAAACATGCACTACGAGGCATGAGCACCTTCATCGTTTCTTGACTTATGATTATGAATAAAACCAATGTTACTAAAATTCTAATATACTTAATATAAATTATTTATAAAATAAACAGAATTAGGAATAAAATATTTATCATTATTATTGCCATCACCGTGCATACGTGCGGGCACTATACATCGTACATAATATATTATTAATTATTAGTTTATTTTCCGCATCTATTTTAAAAATAAACCAAAATTAAAAACGTAAAGACCGTCAGATTTTTGATATTTGATGAAAAGTATATTATTAGTAACTTCATTCTTGGTAATTGGTTTAATAGCTAACATATGAAATAATTAATTAAACTTAAATTAAATAAATATCATAATCTTTCAATTACACATAAATTAATATGCAAAAAAATAAATAATATCAAGAATAAATAAAATATTTAGTACGTTTAAAATTTATTTTTTAGTTTATTACTGACGGAATAAATTTATCCAGCCCTCCCCCTACAATTTCAACAATGTGCATCAAAACATAACTGAAAGTTTGTAAGCAGTTTGTACAGGGTTTTAAAAATAACGTTTTCGTTTAGAAAACAAAAGAAATATTAAAAAAATGGAATAAAATAATATAATATGAATAAAAAAATAAACTATTAATAAAAATCTAAATTCGTAAAAATTTAAAATTAAAAAAAATACAAAAACATCAAAACTGTTAAGAAATTTAAAGTTAAAAAATCGAAATTGATTAAAAATTGACTACGAACAAAAATCTACACGATTGATAGATTTTAATATATATTTTTTATATTTTACCTAGTTATAGACTTTTTAAAACATTCTTTTTAAATAATAATAAGCGTAATGGGTAAAAGTTACCCACTAATAGATTTTGAATTACTGTTATACAAATTCAAACTTTGTCTAACAAAAATGCTCAAACGGTATTTGCAGTCTCGTACACAAGTTTTTAGAATATAAAAAAGTAAAAAATTTGTTTTTATGTTACAAATGATTTAGAAAGAAAATATAGATAATATGTATTTTGAAGACGATATGAACATTTTAAGGTGCCAACTTTACGCACGTCAATGTTAGATCGAAAAAATAAATTTATCAGAGACAATTGTAGACACATAAGACTTTAGTCTTTTTAGTTTTTTTTTTATAATATAAAATGTAAAATTATCCTTCATAAACATTAAACATTATGTTTAATAGCTATATAAAATTGTAGATAAGTATATTAGTAATATATAGCAGTAGAAATTAATAACATTTTTGGTGCTTATTTCTATCATATAATTTATAATGTTATTTTCAAATTGTTAATTCATATCAATTTTTTTATACAAAACTTTATGTTCGAATTCAAATCCCAGAATCACAATGCCGAATATTACTAAGTGATACATCCTATCACCTGTAATCAATAAATAATAATAATAATATAATATTAACATTTAGCTATTTGAGTTACAAAATAATTATATAAGAACATCACATTATCGAGATTAAATTACAAATATCAAATAGCATATTTCAGAATCATGAATCATTAATTTTTTTATAGTATACGAGCTATATTTAATTTATATAATAAATCTATGATTTTTCCGGATTAATACGAATTACGACTGGTTGACTAAAATAAATAGAAATAACTAATAAGTAATGATTATTGAAATATTTAATCAAATGTAGTTAATTACTTTTCTCTAATTACTATTAATTATTAAATATCTTGGGAAATTGTATATCATAATTTACCTATTACCCACCTGCATATTGGTTATTTATTTATATTATAATAAGTTGGATGTTAACGGATTTGGAATCCATTTAAAAACAATCGCAATTACTGATGAGACAGTTTTAAATCATCAAGGTTATTACAAGTTTTTCTTTATGATTTGGGAAACAACCTACTAATAGATATTATTTAAATATTTAATAATACGCTCCTTGATTCATTAGGTATTGATAAGCTAAAATGATTTGACTTTATAGAATTAACTAACCTTACAAATATCATGTAGGTACCTATCCAAAATTACAAAAAAGTTGATTGTTACATTGTTACATTATACCTGCCCATAGTCAGTGTTTGGAAGGAACGAGTTCCAAAAGGAACGGATTCTTGGACGAATTCCCTTTTTAAAGAACGACACGATGAACGAATTCGTTTTATAAAAAAAAAGAACGAGGAAATGAACTAGTTCTTTTTTTCAAGGAAAAATAACAAAATTGTTCGTTCCTTTCTAGTTCCAATAATTTACAAAGATAATTATGTAAATAATTGAAATCAAAATTTTTTTAATGTGTATAATGTTTATTGCTAATTAGTGATCGTTATCGAGTATCGACGTTAAGACAATTGACATACGTTGGCCAACAATTTAATTTTGAAGAAAATCTCAAAATAGAATTATAAAATATGTACCTATACTTAAAAATTTAAGACAAAGTTCCTCATACATTTTAATGGTTGAAATTTAAAAAAAAAGTTGAGCGAAATCCACAATAAATTTTAATGACCATCAAAAGTAAGAATTTTGACAAACTTCGTCTATATCACAGGACCGATTTTTTTAAACATTTAAAGTTCACAATTTATCAAATTAAAAAAACTATTTGTAGTTAAAAATATAAATAAAATTATATTTTTATAGTTAAAAAGGTGGGCAGGTGGATGTCACTCTGCTATACAATAGGTTACAAGTGGGTCACTGTGTAATGGATGGTATATTAAATTTGGATTCAATGATATAATATCATTGTATACGAAAAACGATTCTGAGCGAAAACAGTCAGTCAGCCTATGATATTATACTAGGTATATTTGATTTTAAATTTGATACATTTTGTCAAAATTCGAACTTTAAATGCTTATAAAAAAAAAATTGCGCCTATGTATTTTTAATATTTTTTGACTGCTATTTGTAACATTATATTAGGAGCCTTGCATTACATTTTCACGCTTTTTACCCAACAAATAAAATTGTATCGATGTTTATAGAAAAAAAAATAAAAAATCGAAAACTGACTATGTCCCGCAAACAGCTCAAAATAAGTCAAAATATTTGGAAAATGTTATAGTGTACAGAAAATGCTAATATAAACATTCAGTCAAAATTTCATGTACCTTCGGTCATTTGTTTTAGAGTTGCACCAAAATACAAAATCGATTTTCTAGAAAACAGATTTTGCGTAAAAATTCCTGTTTTTCCTTAATTTTTTTTTTGTTTTTCACGTCGCTTTTGAAAAAAAAACTGGGTCACTACCCAAAGTACCAACTAGATTCACTTTCCTATCAGAAAAGTAACTATTGAAGAAAATCCAAGCACTCTTACTGACCTAAAAAGTGATGACAGTCACAAAAAAAAAAAAACGCACATCAATGTAAAATCAATACATCCATCGCCTCGCTCAGAATCTAAAATTTAAAATTTAAAACAAATTTCATCAAAGTTAAACCTGTGTTGTAAACAAAAAAATCTTAAAAATATATATGAACACAGTTTTCTTAATAAATATTTTAAACTAAAATTTGGATGAAATTAGATATTAAAAGAATTCTAATTGCTTGCAATTTCTTTAGGTATATTATTATATTTTATACACATTAAACACAATAACATTTTTAATTGCAATTCTTTCGAAAAAAAATGAATTTAACCTACTGTATACTAATGCATAATAGTAAAATAAATTACAATGATTTTATATCATAGATTTTTAACTTAACACTTCCATTACAGTTACTTTCAGTGGCGTAACCAGGGGAGTGGCTGAGGGGGCTGCAGCCCCCCCCCCCCCCCGAAATGTGGAGAAAATTTAAAAATATATTTTAATGGTCTATAATAGCCGCATAAAAAGTCTTAATTGTATTTAAAATATTTAAAAATGTACCATAAGTATTAACACTTTTCAGCTGTTTATCTGTGCTAGTACGTATTTAATGTGTAAAAGTGTAAAAGTTGATCAGCCCTTGACGAAAAAAAATCCTGGTTATTCTCTATAATAGGCACCTAATGAACAGCAGATCGTTACCAGCTTACGATTATTAGTTATCTAATATTATACAATTTTTATTGAAAGTTTGTTGTAACATGGTATATATAAGTTTTTAACGTATATTCAATATTAAAACAAAATAAAATATATTAAAATTTTATAAATAATCTACATGTTTTAAATTTGCCCCAAAATGATTTTGTTATTTTCCCTTTAAATTGTTCAGCGTCTCGTGCCATTTTTACCAGTCCTCGCCTGTGTGTGTATTACACGTAAATATTATTTATTTAATGACATACAGGCGTTTGAAAATATGCATCTGACGTCATAGAGTTGGAGTTGGAACAGCGGCGTATGTCTTACGTGTTAGATGAACACGACGATTTCAATCGTTAAAGATAATATTTTTTTATGTGACCTTAAGTATTATTTTGTGGTTATGACACTGGTATTATTATAATTTTGGTACTTTCTAGTTTTCTTATAGTAGATATATCGCATAGATAATCATAAGCGTGCGCAAATTTTGTCCGCAGGGGGGGGGGTGGTGGTGGCTTAAAAGGTCCATTCAAAAGGACTGAACCAAAGGTCCATTACATTAGCACCACCATATTGAAAATTCCAAAAAAAAATGGTACCAACGATTGTTATTCCATTTGTACACATTTTTAATCTTAATATAAACATTTGTACACCCTGGTAGTGCTAATGTAACGGACATCTGAACCAAAGATTCTTTTAATAATGGCTACCGTCAAATAGGGTGACTTCGGACATGTGGGGTGATTTACGATAAAATAACAAAATCGTTCGATGAGAAATCGTTGTATAAATCTAATATTATAAAAATATGAACTTCAAACGCTCATAAAAATTTATTTTGACATTCTAGTTTATTTTGTAAAAGTTAGAAAAACTTATAATGAATCTTATATTCAATTATCAAATGTTAGAAAAAATAATATTTTTTTCTATAAATTTCTAACTTTAAAATAATTTGAAAATGTTCGTGGTTTTAACGAATTTTATCAACATGCCAACTTCAGACACTCATAAAAATTATTATGAATTTATGTTCCTCTTTTTTTTTTTAAAACTACAAGAATAACAACTTATGAGAGATCTTATTACATTTTCAAGTTTTATGACCAACATTGCCAACGTTTACATTTTTCAACGCGTAACTCTGTCACTGTTCTTGCTAGTATATCTACGAATTGACGCGTAAATAGTGTTGCCTTATCGGAGTTTATAAGGAGCACATGTGTCTATACGACTATAGCGCAGACTTTAGGATTAAATGTTATTGCCGTTTATATCGTATAAGTAACTCACCATGTAAGTGCTGCTCGCGTGGGACAAGTTAAAATTAAATTATAGTTATTTACATATCGTACAATTAAGTATAAAAAATCGCTCTGAAGTTCGATCACAGACCACAGTGGAAGGTTTTAACTAATTTACCATAGACAATATTATATCGTACATAACTCGGATGAATAGCCATGAAAACGTTACGCCCAGTATATAATAGACCTATCACTATTAATAATAGTGATAGTTGATATAGTGCAGGGTTGGCGAACTTAAGGCACACGTTGACCAAACTTTAACAGATAAATAAAAAATAAAAATCAAAAATATCTCTATATTTATAGATATAAATAACTTGACCTTCCGGTGATTTTTTTCTGTACGATAAATGTAGACATACTTATTAGGAACCTTTTGATAAAGTTTCTAATGTTTAGTTAATCTTTTTAGTATGGGTAAAAATCTTGTTGGGAACCTTCTATTAAGATTTTTAATGAGTTTGTTTATTTTTAACAAAGAAAAGTCTACCAGTAAAATTACATCTTTATGATTGTTTGGTACAATCTTTTGGCAAAATAAGATACATGATACTAGGTAGTAGGTATAAAATATATCACGATACATGAAACTTTATACTTTAAAATTATGCATCACTACGATACAAGATACAATTGTATCTTTGATACTGCCCAACCCTGACAGTCAGACACAGTCCATCACAGCGTACATCAGATCCTGTATATAGCTTTTTGGTGTGAGTCATTGGCTAAAAAAATGCTCGTAACCAATCCATTTATCCGTAATGTGTCTTAATGCTAATCGTCAATGGTCCATCAATTATAGGAATATGTAATAATATTTAACAAATTAATAGTATGACCGAAATCTTATATATAAATGTGATAATGAAAACCTATTAGGCCTATGTTTTCAGAAACTACTGAACCGATCGTTATAATTTTTCTTTTTTAAATGAATAGCTCATTGCGGAGAAGGTTTATAGTATTTGATCGATTCTCTAACTTAATAAACAAAGGAGTTATCAATTATTATAAATAATGGCCTGTTAAGTAATAATAAATAATAATGAATCAGTATTATTCTCAACTCCTATAACCCATAGCAACCATTAATAAACAAAAATGTCCATCGTAAATCTCAAATTTCCTGTTTGAGAACCTAGCAGGGGTGATCAATTCCCTTTTAAATTAACCTATGAAACTCACAAAGAATGTAGCTTTCTATTGGCGAAAGAATTTTCGAAATCGGTTCAGTAGTTACAGAGATTACCCTCAACAACGGTAACTAACAACTCCTTTTTATATAATAGTATAGACTAGCTGATCCCGTGCACTTCGTTGCCCGTTAAATGTATCAACTTTATATGACTCAAACTTTGTTTAATTTGTTATTTAATATTCGGTGTATAGTAATTAAAATTTATCTTAACTTTTCCGTTTCCCGGAATAAAAATTCTGATACGCAGCAGTACATTATCAGGTATGTATGTATACTGTTTGTACGTATGATTCAACTCTAAAGTATTAAAGTTATACCAAGTTTGTCGTTTTTACTTGACATAATCAATTTATATAGAATCCTATCCTAACCTAACCGTAGTAAAATCCGATGAATGAAATAAAAAACAAATTTAACCCTTTGGAAATATTAACCTATCTTCTTCCCAGAGGTCTAATCTACCAACTAACTATATAAATACATAGACTATAACTATACAGACTAAACTCTGGAACTACTTATCAGATCTTATATGTATATTGACAAAAGACAATAATACAAATAAACAAATATGCTTGATTAACCAATAGCAACCAATATATTATACACAGGTGGATTTTACTAAAATTTTCTTTTATATAAACCCTCTCCGTGAAATACTCTTTCATTTGAAAAAAAAAATCAAGACATTTATAATATATACAAGAAGATCTGATAAGTAGTTACAGAGTTTCGTCTAAATAGTTATAGTCTGTGTATTTATATAGTTATATATATATATAAATTAATGTTTGTGGGTAGATTGGACCTCTGGGAAGAAGATAGGTTAATTTACTAAGGGTTAAATTTGTTTTTTTTTATTCATCGGATTTTAGTACGGTTAGGTTAGAATAGGATTTTGTATAAATTGATTATATTAATCCATTGTAGGAGGAATTAAGTAAAAACGACAAGCTTGGTATAACTTTAATATTTTAGAGTTATACACTATAATCATACACTTACGCACAAACTGCATGGGTCCGCGAACTACCGCAGGTAGATTGCCTACCTGATAATGTACCGCTGTGAATCAGAATTTTTATTCCGGGCAACGGAAAAGTTAAGATAAATTTTGAACACCATATACCGAATATTAAATAACGAATTGAACAAAGTTGAGTCATATAGAGTTGATATGTTTAACGGGCAACGAAGTGCTCGGGATTAGCTAGTAGTATATATATTCATTTTTTTCGGTATATAACCACCCTTTAATTTGTAATACATTTTAGTTTTTTTTCTTAAAAATATATAAAATATAGATAAAATAATGAAAAATTAAAAAGCTTGAAAATTGAATACAAGGTTACTTATAAGATGTTATATTAATTTCTTAAAAATATTAAAGACACATGGCATCATTTTTTTATAAGCATTTCAAGTTCAAAAGTTTACCAAATTCATCAAAATTACGAAAATATACAAATTCTTTTGTAGTTAAAAATTATAAAAAATTTAATTTTAATAGATAGGAATTGAAAATTTAAAACAAGATTGCTCATAAGTAGTTTATACTAGCAGAAATAATGCTAATTAGGAGAAGTAATGCTAACGCGGTTCCTCTTCCGTCCCTCTATTAACTCGAAAAAAAAAGTAGTTTATAGTGTAAACAAGAAATCTAAATAGTATAAACACGGTTTTTTACATAGATGTTTTAAGTTCATATTTAGTATCTACTTGAAACTTTTGAAGTATTTTATTACATTTTATACACTAGAATTAATTTTAATTTTGTGGTTGAAATTGCATTTTCTTTTTCTAACTCATATCAATTATTTATAATGATTATAAAATATAATAGCCGACATATTTTCAAAGGTATCTCCAAATCTTATAATTTATTAATCTCTTCCTATACTCGTCACGAAAATATTATAATAGCAATATAGTATGCAGTATATGGTGGTGGTATAAAATCGCTATAATACTATAACTATGCGTATTGTACGTATAGGTGCCTTCGACAATCTGCGATTTTCGATCGACCGATTTACGAATATTCAAAATCTGCAGATCGTCCGTATGTGAGGCTAAAGATAATATTGACGTATATTATAGTGTCAAATGACAAAACATTTCTATGGGCACAGTTTAATGACCGCATACGTAAAAATAGTAAAACGCCCATAATATATTATTATGTAAATCACACGTTGTTTAAAACTGTTATATTCGACGTATACAATGTATAGGTAGGTACCCAAGTATCGTCGCGTTGTATGAAAAAATCTCAAATCGATTTTTACAATTATAATCTATACGCATATTATATAGAGTAATGCGCATTTTTTTCATTTGATGATGAATTTATTCAAATTCTAATTTTTGGAATTTTTAAATACACTTAAAACCATATTTTCAAATTTTTGGGATTTTTGTACTAATTAAGGAGTATCCTGTGGTGATATAAACTTCTGTTTTTCAAACGAGAACCCCCTTTGTTTACCGTAAATTATTTAGCGGATAATTTTTCTGAAAATGTTTACATATCATAATCGTAATGTGAACGAGTTTCGAGTTATTTAACTTTTACTGAGGACAATAGCTCCATGATAACGGGTTTAGAAGATATTATAGACAATGGTAAATCAGTAATCTATCAATACCTATTTATAATTAATAATGGTCCAAGTGACCAAGTATAATAAATACTAGATGCGATACTACATCTGTTTTATATTTTTATAAAACGACTAGTTCGGAGAGCTAGATTGGGGAGACCTCCCCCCCTGTTAGCCTGTTGGTCGGTCAAAACTCAAGTCAGAGGAGGTGATAAGGCTTAGCGCTTTGGTGGTCTCGTTTCGAAGGCGGTAATGTTTGAAAGTCGAGTTTGAGCATCTAGAAATTCATCACGCCCCTGCACCCCCCGGAAATCGTAAATGCAACGGGCTTGGTAATTGATACGATCTAGTCCGTGTGCTTTTATGAAAATCAAAAAGCGTAAATCTGAAAGTCGTGTTTGATTGTCTAGCAAGTCAGTCACCTCAAGTGATAATCGATTAACGTTAAACTTATAGTCACCTAGGTTGGCTAGGTTGGCAAAAAGACCGATGACTTCCCCACCGAAAAAAATTGGCTTGGGCACTGGTCACTGGCTAGTATATACTTGTGTACCTATTATATATTTTTATTTATTAATCGACGCTGTAAATATTGTATATTATTATATATCTAAACGTGACATAAAATGTCTCTATTGCAGAAGTGAACACTCACTGTACGGCCGGTTACGTCTTCATGAAATGCGTCTTGCAGAATTTCCCAATGGTAGTATTTATTTATTTATTTATTTATTCAATATGCGAACGTGAGTCCTATAAAATAATTATTATAACATTGCGAGCAGAAAATTATATTGTACCTATGCTATAATAGCGTACCTACACAATATTTATTCTGTTTACAGCGGTAATTTTATTTCGTTAATTTTTACAGGCTCAAGACATAGTGAAAAATTATTTGTCCGCGAGAGAAAACACGCCAGACGAAGGAGGAGACGCAAAATAACAATGTTTACGTAATAATACCTATAATTAAAAAAACTGTACTCTGTACACGACAATAATTACAATAATTGTTGTTGTGTACGTACGGCAAACAGTATAATGCACTCAATGTCCGCGTCATTGTTATGTTTTCAAAAATAAATAAATACGTTGACATTAAATCATATATACCTGCTATAATAGGTACTGAACTTTATACATAAATATTATATTTTTTTATTCAATCGCACGGCGAAACAATAAAACAAAACGGCAGTGCATTTAATATTTATTATTATATATTATGCCTCACCTACGTCAGCTATATCTATATAGGTCGTTCTTAAACGTCTGTCGTGTATCGAATGACAATAATATGCGTATGTGATATGTTTACGATTAATAACCAGCTAACCGCGGTGTTCCACGATGTCGCATATATTATATACCTAGGTATAATAGACAACATACCTTGCCAGCGGTATAACGTTACATTAGTTCGGTCATGACAATCGTACATGATATTATTATTAATTGTTATTGACTATTGTGCCGAGTAATGGAAATCTATGAGCTCAATATTCATCGCAATCATCCGACATTGTCTGTCGGGATACCCGATAATGGCGTCGTTATATTATTATTTTTATATTATTATATCTCGACGGAAATCGTGAAACTCGTATAATACATTAACGGCTGAATCATTAAAATGTATTATTTTTTTTTTTTAAATAGTAATATTAGTGATACGACAAAAGTAGTCGTGGAATATTGTAATATTATTTAGCTGTAATAGTAGGTACGTTCAAGCTTATTGTAAAATTTTTTTTTAAATATTTTTTTGAAGTATACTAGTATGCAGTCTGCAATCTAACCTATATACAACACACAAAACGTTGCATTAACTAGTTATAATATTAATTTTTTCTTTACTTCTTTTAACTAGCTAGTTAACATTTATTAACTTAACTAGTTTAATTTGACACGCTGTTGAAATAACTTGGGGTTTTTAGTTAATTTAAAAATAACGAATCTCCGCAGTGAAAATTAAAAATATTTTTTTGAATTTTTGGTTGTAATTGTTTCCCACGTTAATTACTGTATATTATAATAGTATATACACGGTTTTAAGTAAAAATATTATTATGTATACGAGATAGTCATGAACCACTCTTATTATGTAACCTACTAATTAAAAAATTAAAATAAAATAACAAATATAACTTTTTTATAAAGTGGGTTAGCTTAATATTTTTTTTTCTTTTTAAACTTGGTGAATGTATTGTTTGTTAACTAGTAAGGCTGCATCCAAAATCTGCACACTCATGATTACGACTTCAAAAAGGTCGATATATACAAAAACCTGAAAAATCACACACTTAGTGTGAAATAAACCACACACTGTTTTTAATCTACACAGACCTGCAGCGTTGTATTATAAACGTTAACAACTTTGACCAATTGTATCAAAAACTTTTGTAAGAAGAATACATTTCGTTTTGAATTATTGTGATATTCTCATACCTCTCAAAATGAAAAAAACTAATTATGTTTACAAAAGATATGAAATTGTTTTGTAACGTGTAAAAAAGGTAATTTTTTTCATTTAAATAAATATATAAATAATAAATAACATAATATTTTAAATATTTAAATGAGTACATCTTAGATTAATAATATTATAAAGTGTGCGGTTTTGTCCTGTAGTTTATCTAAAGTGTGTGGTTTTTGGACTCAACGACTATTAACTCCTAACTTGACGCAAAATATGTGAGTGGATTATTTATATGATTATGAAAGACGATAAATTACCCAACAGTAACAACGTAGTTTTTATTTATTATAATTTATAACACATAAATCGCAATTTAATAAAAATTAAAAAGTACATTTTTATATACTAAAGCCATACCTACTCCTCCTAATCTTCAACGATTGACGAACAATAAACATACACACAAGTAAACGAGTACCTATATAAGTGCGTTTGATTAAATTACAGATTTTATAGGTTCAGACAGACATTCTAAATTTAGTCAGTACATCCGTATTCCGTAACCCGCAGGGTTAACGGCGTATCTCACGAAATTTTTTCATAATTTATTAAAACAGTGAAATATTATGTCCTCCGATTCTGTCGTTATTGGTTATGTGACCATAACTAACCTATACTTTGCGTATTCATACATAAAAACACTAGGTACATAGTATTATAATTATATGTATATTATTTATTTTATGGTTTGTAGTAACTTACAAACAGTATCTATATAATAAAAGTCTACAAAAAAACGTTGGGTTCTCTAGTTTTTGATTTTTTTCTTACATTTATTTATTGATGTAATTTAATTTATCCCAATATATATATATACAAGTACGATTCAGTGCGAACTTGATGATCAAAAAAACAAACATTTACAAAGTTTATAAAAGCAAATAATTATTACACTGGCACGCAAATAAAAATTTAAAAATACACATATAACATATCGTGTGAAGCAGTGGACCACAGATATAGAATTTATCGCGGTTGAAAATCGACCCTTCCAATAATTCACAACAGTAAAAATACGTTAAAAATGTACATTATTATTGTATAATAATGTGAACTCGTATATGGACGCAGTAAGCTCGGGTATACGCGTAGCTTTTATGTGCAAAACAATATAATAATTATATTATTATTTATTACCTAAATATTATGTACAGTGACATGGCACAAGAATATTTTGATCTTTAATATTTTTAACGGCCTTGTCCCGATCATGTGGGATCGATACGCGTTATTGCTGCGTCGTTTTGGACGATAAGATTATATAATATGTTTTCGAACGAAACTCTGTCGTTGGACATCTTAACAATATATATATATATATACCTACCTACCTATATATCAATGGCCCACAGCGATCCCGAGTAAAAAATAATTCGTCACGAAAAACTAACTAAGTAATATGCCATTTCGACCACACACGTAATAATTACTGTTATTATAATAGTTTATTATTATAAAATATTGTACAATTAGCGAGGAGATTGTTTTCGAATGAACCTCTGTCTCGAACATCTTACAAATATTTTTAACCCGCAGCATTATCGAGTTAAAAATTAGTCTGTCACTGAAAACTAACTATATAAACATGCAGTTTCGACCATACACGTGGTTATAATATTATAAGTAAATGCCTAAGAATATTGTACAATTGGCAGCCCGACGTTCCAACCCGACGGTTTTACAGTGACTACGACACCGACAAGCAGATCCACTATTTCACGGTTTAAGTAAAAATTCAAACATAATATTGTTATGATATACGATATACGATACGAGGGGTAAACTATATTATATTTTAAAACCTTAGGTATTAGAATAATATAATAATAATAATAATATGGTTGATAGTAAAATAACGGACGCGTAGCTTAAAACTCGGATAATAATAGTAATTAATAATAAATACTTCCTAATATAATATTATATAATAATTGATGACTAGAGATAAATCTGAGGATATTATGTAATAATATTATCGTAAATATAACGAAAGAATATGCATAGAAAAAAAAATCACATTATGGCGGAGTATAATAAAATATCTAATATTTTTTATGATAAAATTTCTCGTCGCGTAAAAAACCCGAGTACAATAGAATAGACGCGGTAAAGAATAAAAATTTAAAAAAAAATCAAAACACAATAAAATAATAATAATTAATAATAAAATTATAACGCGTTGTTGGAGATTCTCATCATAGCCTCGTCACCTCGGGCGGCGGCGGCTGCTGATGTTGTGCCGCGTATCTCCGGCAGTCGGTCTGACTGGCCTTGTCGTTCCTAACGTATCCCGCGAAGTAACCGCCGGCCGCCAACGACGACGACGACGAACAAGCGTCCAAATACTCACAGCTGGCCGAAGACTCGATGGCCGCGATCGGGTACTGCGGCGGTAGCGTGAGGAGCGTCTCAGTGGACTTGGTCGGGTGACGGATCCTGCCGCCGGCGTTGTGGCGATGGTGATGGTGGCCGTTGTGGTTGGAGCGTTGTTGATTGTTGTTGTGATGGTTGTGTTGCTGCTGTTGTTGCTGCAGGTTGTGCTGCTGCTGCGGGTGTTGATGGTTGTGGTGATGGTGGTGATGGTGACCACCGTGGTGTTTCTGTCCACCCTTGACGTTCTTCAGCTGCAGGTACACCATATGATGCTGTCCGGTACCGGTGCCGCCTCCACCAGCACCGTTGTTGGCGATCTGGTCGCGGTCCAAATACTCGTAGCCGAACCCGTAACCACCAAACGCCTTGGTGGTCAGGTTGTCCCACGACTTGACCGGCTTGACGGCGCAGTTGTCACGCCGGTACGTCGACGACGACTGCGACTTGACTGAGTGCTGTCGGGACGCGGCTGACGGCTGACCCGCGGCCATTGGGTCGTCGTCCCAGTACAGCGTGTCCGTACTCAACGACGTCGTGTACGACGCTGGGCTGTTCTCCGTCAAGTTGTTTTGCGAGGGCCGACCGCCGCCACCACCGCCTCACCCGACGATCGACGTGCTTTGGCACATCCGCTCGTCCGACGCGTACCTATCGTTCACCAAATTTAAGTAACCGTGGTTACCGCTGGTACTGGTAACGTGCTGCAGTGACGGGTTGTGTTCGTCGGGCACTTCATTCCCAAAGCGCCGCTTCTCGTGTCCCTTCCGGCAGTACGAACTCTCTGATTTACAGTCTGCGAACACACACAACACACAACACCGATTGCTCCGATTATAAACGTGTCGTACATGACAATAATATTATATAACAACAATAATAGTAACAGCAACGTCGCAATGATATGATTTCGTATTATAATGTGTACACTTATATACAGTTGGGTGATTCACCATTCAAGCTCACACCTTTTTTTTTTTCGATAGTGTAGTTTTCAAAATCTGATTTTTGGAATTATAAAATATATACTTGGATAATATATTTTCAATTACTTGAGATTTTTTTGTGTTACTAGAATGTCCTGTGAAGATACAAACTTCAGTTTTTCAAACTAGAAAGCCCATTTTATACTGTAAATTAAAGAACTTGAAAATATATGATCTTTAAGTATATTTAAAAAGTCCAAAAATCAGAACTTGAATGAATAATTTACTAAAGGAAAAATTGAGGGGGAGGGTGATCATATGCTTAGTGAATCCCCTATATATATATAAATATATGTTATGGTAGGTACCAGGAACATACAAGGTGGTCCATTTATACTTATAATTTGGAAAAGTTTTAAGTTTTTTTTAAATATTTTATTTACATAATGTAACGTCATTGAGACCAACATTACAATTTTTATTCGTCATAATTTTTTAAGTCTTAAATTTTCTGAAAGATTGCATACCCACATGTATGATTTATAATCTGAAGCAGAATATTTTTCATTATTCAAATTTAAGTAAGAAATGCAGGCAAAGGGGAGGTAGGTACTCCGCCAAAATGTTGGCCCACCACTTTGCTCATTGAAACTTAAAATACCTTCTTACAACCAAACAACGTTTAGAATTCGATTTCTTCTATATCAAAGTGCTCCAAAAAATATTCTGCTTCGGAACGGAATATAAAATTTAAATGTATGTCATTCAAAAATTTATAAACGATATTAAAATAGTAAAAAAATTGAAGAGATTTTATAAAACAGTATAGGTATAGGAGCAGCTCTATTAAATTAATTTTTATTTAGCCGTTGTCGAGTTAATTACTACGTACATCGATTAGTCAGGTAGGTACATGCAAACATATTTTAAGTTAAATTATTATAAAATAATGTAAGCGAATCCTGTTTGAAGTCAATTAACCCACATGGCCACATAAACGCGAAATCCGAACACCGTGTTTTAGATTGTTGGCTAGAGGTGACCAACAATTTACACTTTCATACCGAAGTGAATATTGGCTCTACAAGCTAGAATCTGGATAAGCGCACAAACAAATGTTTAAAAATACCCACCATGTGTGTCTGGCACCTGAAAACATTTTTTTTGCCCTTTACGTGCTAATTAAAAATGCATGTTGCAATTGATGCCCATGTTCCGTGTGACAAAATGCAACTTTATACACCTATGTCCTATATAGACGTTTGGTTGATGATTTTGGAGTTATATTCGTTTTTAAATACGGGCTGCACATCATGATTATTACTTGTTTTCAGTTTGACTCCGGCGCATTTCAATTATATAATAAATGTCACAAGTACAGGTAACCATATATACAAAAATATTATAATAGTAACTAGTTTACTAGTCTGTGGCGTGGCCAGAGGGGTGAGGGGGCTGCCGAACTTCCGAAAAATTTAAAAACGTTTTCGGTGTATTACGTATTCGTAACTATAGTATGTGTTAAAATTGTAATTTGAATGAAGGTTACTGTAAAAGTCTAAAACGTTATACCCATGGCATCAGCATCATGTGAAACTTATGGGGATCCTAGCTAAACATCCCCCGTGTAATAAATTATCAACCTCCAAAAGCAAAATCCTGGCTACACCACTGCACTGTTAGTGTATCGCATAAACCGTCAACTCTACTGGCATGCAAGACATGGCTAAAAAAATAGTAATAAATAAACGTATAAATCCATGCGTTTATAATATCTATTATTATTTCTAATATAATTTATGATAATATGATTATTTGTTTTAAATGGATAAAATAATATATTTCTCGCACGAATAGGAGTATACAACGTGTTTATACGAATAAAAAAACATAAACATGCGTAAAATACATAGGTGATATAATTTATATAATTATAAAATACATGAATCAAAAAAAAAAAAAACAATAAAAATATTAACGCGTCCGAACGTAATATAAAAGTAGTAAGTACCTATATTAATATCGAGCACGCAAGTAACTAGTGGAGTAACATTAAAGAGGAACGGGGTCGAGGGTATTAATAATTATAACTAATAATAATATTATGTTTTGTTATGACGACAATTCGTTAATGATTTCTGTTTTTAACTGGAAAGGTGCAAAAATCGTTTGAAAAAAAAAGTAAGTATCTACCTAACAGTTATTCGTGTACAATGTATATATATAATTATTTTAATGATGGGAACATTATAGGAAACGTGCATGCCACAAGGTCGAAAAACATAAAAAAAAATCTATCCCTGCAGTCTTTGACGCCACTATATCATACCTCTCTATACGCAGTCCTTGAATTCAGTAAAAATCAGAAGGGTAGGTAAAAGTATAAAAAAATGTAGGTACCCGAATATCAAAAATTTCTTATTGATTAGAATGTAATTAGTTGGGTACACAAAGTTTTTTTTTTTTAAATAAGAGGGCTTTTGTCGCTTTCAGTTCGAACACTATCTATTTAAAAAAAACAACAACAAAAACTCAAAAACAAACAAACGAATAATGATGCACCGGTGTATGCGTATACATTTACGTATATATATATAATTATCATTACACTTATCATGCACACAATTTTATGATCTATATAACATGATATTTGTATGCGGTCGGAGTAAAATATTTAAGAAAACAAAAAAATTAACGGAAAATATGAAAAAAAGTAGTATTTATAGGTATATAATATATTATGGCAAAAAGTCAACGACGAATAATATATTTAGGTACATCTAATATTATTATTATCTAGTATAGGCGTATAGACGTGCAGCTCTGCAAGTAAGTAGGGTGCGGGTGGGCAGATGACGAGTGTGCGGTATATTATTATATTTTAAGGTGTACTATACTATATAATAATAACAATGATATACTGTCTTATACTATATACTAGGTATACTACAACATTACTAGGTATATAATATACTGTCTACGATACCGCCAACTATAATGTAGGTCATAACAACATAAATAACAACGAAAATATAATGCGCATTTGTCATTGCGTGCATAGTATACATTATGTATACGATTCCAAGTGCGTGCGCGAAGACCACAACCACAACAACAACCACTAAGTCGGCGTCTGCCGAACAACAGCGACAAGCAACGCGGCCAACACCGAGGTCCCCGGCACCGCTGGAGCAGCAGTCGTAGCTTGCCTGGGCTTTTGTCGCGGCCGCCACGCGCTGACGATGACTTGCGCCTGCGCCGATGTCTCCTGGTGGGCACGCACTGCGATCCCGGGCAGCAGGCCGCCCCGCCGTCCGCCGAAAGATCGTACGCCTCCACGCTGCCTCCATCGTCGTCGTCGTCGTCGTTGTCATCGTCGTCGTCGTCGTCGGCGTCATGTCCTCCGCCGCCATCGTTCCTCCGCCGACCGGATGCGCCGCCACCGGTGCGTATGCAACCCCATCGCGGACAGTTATCGCCTACACCGGAAAGCATATAGGAAACAACAAACAAACAAAAACGGAAAAGAAGAAGAAGTAGTAGAAGAAGAAAAATAAATACACCACCGCCTACCGTGTTATATTTAAGTATACATACGAGGAGTGAGCGAGTGTAAAGGTGCAAAGCGGCTCCAAAGCAATTCATATAGGTATAAATAACGCCACGTGTTACGCACTTACGCGGCCGCGACCGCAGCAGGACTTCTACAACTCGAAAACCAATGGAGGCAAAAAAAGCCAATAGGTACATAGTTTCAAAGTTATTTACAGTTGGCAAGAGCAAGTTATTTTTTTAGCACGTTTCAGGTAAATTACATACAATATATCATATTGATAAGTGTATACTTGAATATGTTTCTACTTTCTATATACATATTATGTTTTTCGAGTTGTGCAAGTTCTACTGTAATTGTATTATCTATATATATATATATACCGTTATTGCAGCGCAACGCATAGTTATTATTATATTATTGGCACGCATAGACGCAATTCGGGGTGTTTGTGAGGAAGGAAGGCGATAAGGGGATATTATTAGATTTACCCCCAAAATAATTTTAAAGTATATACTTATAGGATAATAATATAATACCCTATGCTAAGATTGTATATAAATCTACAACCCTTCCAAAAAAAAATATATTTCCATCAAATTTCGCCAGTGAACGTAGCGCATAATTCATAATTACCTATATATACGCAATTTGTAGGTATGTAGGTAAGTAAAATATTTCCACGGTAATTTTATTCCGACGACGTAAATTAGTTGCGGTTAAAATATTATATAGATATGAGCATTATTGTTTATAATACATTACATTATACGGACTTGTATGACGTATGTAGTATGTACATGTCGTAATACTAGGTATATCCGATATTTACCTTGTGACGAGGACCGCTGCGATGCTCTGTTAGTGAAGTTGTGCTGTTTGCAGTGCGGCTGTTGTTGCTGCGAACGATTCGGCACGTCCGACGACGTGCTGCACCGCCGGCTGACTTCCACCACGTAATGCGATCGTCTCCTCTGCTGAACCGGTTGATCCGGTGGCGCCCAGTTTTCTTGTTGGTCGCAGCTTTTACTGCTGTTAATCGAGCGATTGCTGAAAATACACGGTAACGATTAGTATATGCGCATTGATGATTGACATCCATTGGTCATATATACATAGATGGCCATAATATTATATTATGTTTTAGGTCAAAACGAGACGAAAAATAACCGTGTAGAGAGAACAGTCGAATATTGTGTTGGCGCTGAATGTTGATATCGTGGCGATTGTAATATTATTATGTCCTCGCATATTTCATTATTCTCTGGTCACCTATCTCGGTGCGCCACAAGTGTAAAAATAGGAAAAAAAGTTTTAGTGTCCCAAAAATTTTACCGTGGACAACGTAACATCTTTTCTGCAGAGAGTCAAAAAATGGGACTGTCCCGTAAGAAATATGGTCACCTTACCTATGCGTCACAGAGATTTTAAATTGTTCCCATT